>WHYT01013457.1:19754-44636 GCA_009806455.1 Tetrax tetrax | reverse complement strand
GGACAAGGGGTAATGGGTTTAAATTAGAAGGAGGTAGGTTTAGATTAGATATTAGAAAAAAATTTTTTACAATGAGAGTTGTAGAGCACTGGAACAGGTTTCCCAGAGAGGTGGTGGATGCCCCATTCCTGGAAACGTTCAAGGCCAGGCTGGATGAGGCTCTGAGCAACCTGATCTAGTCAGGGATGTCCCTGCTTCTTGCAGGGGGGTTGGACTAGATGACCTTTGAAGGTCCCTTCCAACTCTAGCCATTCTGTGATTCTATGATTCTATGTGCATAAAGTCAATAACTATTTGTAGAAAAGCACCTCAATCTCTTCCTGCTGTCTAGAAGATGATGGGCGATTGATTAGGGTATACCTAGTCAATTACTGGAAGGAAATCTAGCTCTCATTTTACCTGCAACTAACTTCTTCATAGAGTGGCTCAAATGACTGAAGAGCACTTGATCATAACAAGGAAAAAATTACTGGCTTACTGATGCACAGGACACTTCGACTGGCAAGCCTGAAATCTGTTATGTCAGACTCACAATGCACATAGGACAGAAGCAAAGGACACATAGATGCTGACATTTCCTTGACATTCAGTAAGCTGGCTTGTCCAATATCTTGAAGCTGAAAGATCTGTCAGACACAGAGAGAGTGTGGAGGAAAAGTTGTGGGTGGTGTACACGAAGGAGCCTCCTTGTCTGGGTGAGGGATTTTACACTCTTCACACATTTTTCTGATTTAACTAAAAAGCCCTACCATGAGACATGGACTGAGATAGTCTGGAATGTCAGGGTCTCTCCTCGGCTGGAAAAAAGCATTGACACTGTAACACAGACACAGACAAAAACCCATCTCCCATCCCCACGAAGAGCAGACTACTGCACCTCATACAGTTATACTACTGGAACTGTCCTTAAGATATCCGAAAGGGCTTAAAGGAGAAAGTTGTCAGACAGGAATCTCAACATTATGTATTGCATGCTGATTACAGACTGCTTTTTCCCTTTGAGTCTTATTTATTGGTTAATGTGATAATACTTCCTGTGGAAACCAACTAGACATTTATTGCTTTAAAATAATGCCAACTTCTTCATTTATGGTTCCAGTTTCTCAGAAACTGCTTGTTAGTTGAGACCACTCTTCAGAAAGTTTGAATCAGTAACCTGCTTGCAGCCAACTTCCCTTAGAGAGGTAATACAGATAATTCATATGATCTCAAATACCTGTATCATCACCATTTATGGAATTATTCCCACGTAGCTGAGAACAGAACATGGTAGTCATAGTTAATATATCAAAACCTTCAAGAAAAGCTACCCCTCATTTTCCATCAATAGGACACAGAACTCTCATTTAAGGTACACAGAAGTGAAAAATCTGTCCTAGTTAACCGTAATTTGATATATATTACTGGCAATTATAGTCACCACAGTATTGGCTTGATACACTGGCAATTATTTAAGAAAGCATAACATATGGCTATTACTAACCACAAGTGTCTAGAGATAATTTGTTGGCCAGCACTGTGTATATGACTTCTGTACAGCCAAATATACCTATAAAGAGCAGACATCACTTAACAATAATAATGCTGTTAAAGAACATAATCTATAAAATAGTTTACATTCTCATGACCTTTTTATTCAAATTAAAAACTATATTAAAATGAATTCATGTTGACAGTAGTTATAAATAATTTAAGGATAATTATAGTATTCTCTTAATATTTCTTTATTGCAGACATATTAACAGGAAGTTAAAAGCTAAAGTTTAAAGAAAATCTAAGTATGTTTTAAATTTAAAAAAATGCGATAATATTACAGAAAAGGGTGCAAGAGAAATTTAAAGTATAGGAAAGGAAAAAAGGGTGTTTTTGCAATACTGCATGAGACAGTTGCCATTTCCTGGAGACTGATAATGTACTCCTGCAACTTAGCCCACTGTGTAGTGTTTTGTTTGAGACCCTAGTTCAACGAGTAATCCAATCAGCCAATGTAAATGCTGGGCTTGGCCTTCAATTTGAAACTCATATAGAGCCCCATAACTCTGGGAAAAAACATGGGAGTTGAGCCAAAAGGTACATAGTACAAATCTTCAGGTTTATGCACAATTTGAGTTTATGGTCAATCTCACATCATTAGCTCATAAAACCCAAGAAACTTCTCAGTTGTCATGCAGTTTAAGGAGCTAGGATGGAAAGCGATAGAGTTTCTTTTGATACCACAATAACATTAAGAAGACAAGCATTACCTGATCTGCTGACCTGAATGAAAAACAGATTATACCACCATAATTAGGTAAAGCATCATTGCTAATTGGATTAACTACATTCCATTCTTTTCCCAAAGCTAATCCTATGCACAGATTTCAATTACTTTCAGATATATTGAAAATCAGAGCAGTCTGCATTATTCCTTTATTAATCTATTCTAAGAATGATTGATTTTTTAAAAAGATCACTTACAAAAGCCCCTAAACACTTTTTAGCCCCATTGTAAGAAAATTATTTACTTATGAAGTCTCAGAAAAGGAGTTCTGTCATTGAGATGAGTGCTATAAATTTGGGATGGATCCACTATACTTTCCTTATAAACAATGTTGTTGAATTCTAGTTTTAAACGGAGAATAGAATTCAATGTAGACTTGTAAAAAGCTGTTTTTGTAGCAAGGGAAATCAGAAGAGTAATGTATGCATTGAAAACATAGCACCAGTCCCACTCTGCCCTCTCCCTTCCCCTCTAACTGCCCATATTTTAAAACAATGCAACTTTTGCCTTCAATGGAAGAGACTGGATACTTCCCATACACACGGAAGAAGAAGAGCTTCTGACTGCATTCAATAGGCTGATACTGCTTTCGCGCTGGGGGACAGAGTACCAAGACCAGTTAACTGATAACACATCAGGAAGCTAGGGCTCTCCCAGATGACCACTTCTTTATTCAAATGCATTTCTTCTTAGCTCTTTTTAAATGTTACACAGAGTGTTCCAGTTTTACAGGAAAATAGATATGAAAAAGTGGTTCTTCCAATATTTTGTTTTTAGCAGTGAATCAGAAGCCTAATTTTCTTTGAATAGAATGCAGAAAACCAGCAATCATAGATTCTTAACAGAATTCATAATGGTATTCACTAAGAACAATCTAATTAGAATGAAACTGCTAAGACATTTGATACAATTATAGAGAACACCGGCTCCTTGTAATATAGTCCATATGTGACTCTGTGGTGAAGCACTTCCTTTCCCACAGGTAAGATACTATAGTAGGATTAAGTTCATTAATTTAAAAATTACTTTTTTTTTAAAAAAAAAAAAAAAAGGGAGGAAATGACCACTTGTTTCCCTAAAATAAAATTAAAGTGACATAATTTACTTTGCTGACAATACTTTTCAATTGCAATTACTTATTTACGGTCCTTCTCACTCACTAGTTGCTTTTCGCTAATAGAAAGTGAGATGATTGACTAATAAAATAATTAATTAATAATGATTAATAATGACTCACTAACAAAAAGTTAAATGAATTTTTAAATTTCCTTGATCACCGGCTGTTCAAACGATCAAATCAAATATTAACATAAGTTATTTTTCCCACTTAATATTCAACATATTTTGTGATTATAGTGATAGTATTTAACACTATGTCACTGGCTATTTTCCAAATAGTCAGTTTCTCCTGCCATTGAACTCGTTCAATTGCTAGGAGCTCACTCAAGCAAGAAAACTTGCTTCTGACAAGCAAATCAAGTAATCTTTGGTAATGATAATAAACTGGAAATGTTTGGAAAATAAATGTCAGAAAATATAATGCATATATTCCACAGGTATGAACACATTTTTTCCCCGTTTTTTCAATCTACAGTTACAATTATCACAGAGTTTTACTTTTTTGGCACTAATGGGTTTATGTTCTGAAGATATTATTTTATTAAGTATTTTCAAGAAATCAGAAAACGGTTTCATTTCTTAGAAAAGATCATTCTCTCTCTGATGAAACAGATCAGTGGCTTTTTTAATGGATACATTTTTATGACCTAAAATTTGGCTGACAGTTTTGACAAATGTAATTCAGTATGATTACTTTCATCATACTCAACTACACCTTGGTTCCTGGTTGAAGCCTCAGACAAGATGGTTTTGAGAAAACATGAGCATATCAAATAATTCATATTCTTTTGATTACTGTAATTATTTACAAGTCCAAAAGGAAGGACTGCAAGTCCACACCAATATTCTCTATCCATCAGCCATAGGCAAAATCGACATACTAGAAACTTTAACTCTCAAGTCGATGGCATTTATTCTAGATGGCTATCTTCTTGATCACTAACACAATAGTGGCTAATTACTTTTTACCCAAAATGTTACTGGTTGACAATAGTTTTATCCCAAGTCTCTTCCTGTTTGGCATACAAACTTGCTGTCAACTTGTAGGAAGACAAGCGAGGATGAGTGGTCTGTGCTGATGACGAGTACTGCACTGCTGACACATCTCATCTGTGTCTTTTTTAAACCAGCAGTGTATATTTAGCATTCGGATAACATGGAAGGATGGGATAGTTAGCTGAAAGCTCGGTAAACCTAAGCGTAAGGCAATACTTACGACAAAGACAGCAGGAAGTCACTTCAAGATGTAATAAAAATTATATCCATCCCCATCTGCTGCTGGATGTTCTATGTTTGTTGTTAAGAACTGATGCCTGTGGGTTCTATTGGATTTCTAACTACTATTTGACAACTGTAGTGCATCAACATTTAAGAATGCGTTTCCTTCACACATGTCAGCCTGGAGATACCTCTTTACTAGACACATGATTTTTACCATCATCAGTGCATTTGTCACTTTAAATTAGATTACTGCAATGGTTTCTACAATATGCTACCCTACAATCACTCAAGAATCTATACAAGATAGACAACTTGAAAGTGGACAGCCTTGTAGTGGAGCATAAAATTTACAATCATGACCATCTCATATGATGAAATCTTCAACTTAATTTCCTGATAAGAACATCATTGGTATGTCAATATCTGTTTAATTGTGCAGGGTGGTACCCCAACAGTCATTAGCAATGTGATTAAACTAAGCATTTTTTTTCACCAATGTGGTAGACACCTGTCACAGTTTAGCCCTGCTCAGGACCAAGCTATGCAGTCTTTCACTCACTCTCTTCACCCTCCAGTGAGACAGGGAGGAGAACTGGTAAAGAAAAGAAGGCAAAACTCGTGGATTCAGATTAAAAGAAAAAAAAAAAAGTTTAAGAGAATAACAGAGAAAACCAAACAGAGATGGAACACACACAAACAAAACTAATAACAGAAAATACTGAAGCAGATAATTTACAGTACAATAGCTCATGATGGATCCTGATGCCTGGCTTCCTCCTGAGTAGCAGGAGGCTCCCCTCACCACCCTCTTCACTTACATACTGAGCATGATGTCTCATAGGATGGAATAGCCCTTTGGCCAAGTTGGGTAAACTTATCCCAGCTGTTGGCTAATTAGTAAACTACCCCAGCTGTGTCCTCCAGCCACAGGTGCCAGCAGCTCCAGTTCCTCTCCCAGCTCAGGGGAAAATTAACCCTATCCTAGTGAGAATCAGGACAACACCAGATCTGATATATACAATTGATGTGGAAAAAAAATTACAGTAAATAATACCCTCTTCTCCCTCCTTTCCCATTTAAAAAAAAATCTCTCTCAATATACGTTTATATATGAAAGTTTAAAACTATATATAGCAATTTGAAACTAATTCTGCTATGAACTTCAGAAGAGCTGCAGCTGGCTCATAAAAATGAAAAATGTAGGTTCGACTGAAGTTAATAAGTGTTTTGACAATCTTGCCTGAGATTTTCAAGTGTCAATTTTGCAGTGAAGTTACTCTGGTGATATGAATTCTATTGCTTTTACTAATGTAGAAAATGGGGTTTAGATCAGAATATCCAGAATCAAAAAAAAAAGACTAAGTGAAGAGTCTTTTTATGGACTGAATTCTATTGAAATCAAAGTCAGTGAGTTTCTTAATCTCTTAATCTCTTTAGGTGGGGAATAAGATCAGTCCCAAAAGGACCATTCTGTAGTAGTTTTCTCCTTCTTCTGTTCCTTTCATTGTTTCTTCATCAAGATAATAATGAATCTTCAAATTTAATTACCAGCTACTGATTGGATATTTTCCTTTTTACTTACAGACATTGTCTTCTGAGACAATGAAACTGTACACTTCCCCTTATTTTTACATAGTCTCTTTCATAACAATTCCACAAGAAGAAAACCCTACTTATTTTGTGGACTCATTGTGATATTAAATAACATAGGTTTATAATATTTTAAATCAATATTTAATAGATAAACCAGAGGCTTTACAAGATACAATGGAAAGAAGTGACCAAAATAGAGTTTTCAGGGAACCAGCTGTTATCAGAGAAGTGACAATGAAATGGCTGTTCCAACACAACTTGTTAGAAACTTAAAGGGACATTACTGAATTGGTAAGCAGAGGATGACTTCTCTGTATTACTAGAGACGATTTCAAACCACTCAACACAGTTGCATGTAAAAACCTAATGTCAAGAGTACATCAGAAACAGAATACAGATCACTCATGCCTTCAAAGAAAAAAAGACTGCAGCAACACAAAACATTGTTATGTTGAAAAACAGTGCCTGGGGGAAAAAGCTTAAATCAGATTTGAGCTCTAATGTAGAAAATGACCTCATATGAATATTAACAGAAAGAACAGCTTAAAAATGATCATATATTGAAAAAAACCCAATAAATAATGAGACATAGTACAGCCATATGAAAGAGGACTTGGATAATTTAAGTGCCTGGTTTACCAGATGGTAACTGCAGTTCTGTTTAAATTAAGGAACTTTAAAGTCAAGAACAAAGGACATAGAAGAATTAACAGTATGGTTCTTTTCAGCACAGTGAACAGAATATGGGTGAGGGCTGGAATTTTTTTTTTAAGATTTAGTAACTGAAGAATTGACAACTGATTCTATCTTCTGAGGAATGGCCTCATATATAACTTGGTAGTATACAACTGGAAAGATCAAATGCATTCATCTCCCTTAAAGTGTCTTTCAGTTAATTTTAGCATATCATGGGAGCATATGCACTTAAAAGAAATCAACTACTGCCTGACTTTTTCTTTTACAAAACAACATAGCACAATTCTTTAGCTGTGATCCTAAACAGGGCTTCCAAGATGCACTGAAAAAAAGTACCAGAGTTTTAAAAAAAATATATTTGAAAGAATATCTTGAAGAAAAGAAGTCTTTAAAGCTTTCACTATGTTAGCTTGAACCTCAAGAAACCATTTCCTGAACCATCTTCACTGAAAAGTCAGGTCAGTTTTCATTTCTACTCTCCCGAAGAGGCAGAAAGAAGTCTAATGCAGGTCTCAACTGTTACCCCTAAACAAACTTCACCTTTCTTTCTCCCATCAGCTTTGGAGTGCTATAATCCTCAACATACTTACTCTTCACTGATCCAACTTAACTCTCTCAAGAACAATGTCCTCCACTCCCCTCTCTCACATCCTTCTAACTCCTCTCCTTGGACAGACAGGAAAAGGACTATAGCACACTGAACTTGCCTTTCTAATTATTGGATCAATAAACTGAATATTAGGCAACCTCCTAAAAAGACTGGTGTGAAGAATTAAAAACGGCATGTTTTCATTAAGTACCCTGTTCCATTTTCAAGAATGTAGCTTCCCTTTGATGATGGCTTTTTGGCTATTTGCAACTGAACACTGGGAAAGAGAAATCTGGGTATCTGCATTCCTAATCAACATTCTTTTTCATTTTGCTTTCAAAATGATATTTTCATATTGGAGATGTTACAGTTCAAAGTTTTAATGCACCGTCTTGATAGTTACTGTAATAATTTCATCATTATTCTGGATCATATCAGCCACATTTAAACGTAGGGATATAATTTGAAGATTGCTGCATAAACTTAAGCATGTTTTCTTGAGGCATCGCCTAACTAAATAACAAGTACTACTGTCATATACAGTTTAAAATTAACATCATGTTTCTTGGTTTTGTGACATCTCAGGACTTGTTCATTAAAAAATTAAAAAAAAACACTTCCATTTTTTTGTCACAGGATAGACAATAAAATGAAGTTTAGTTATGTTTTGACCAACAGAAGGATTTTGATGTCTTGAATGTCTTTATTTCTAATCTTTCAAATGAAGAATGACTTAAAACTCCTCAGTTCATCACAGTGCTGTAGTGATTTCATTTACCATAAACCAGCCATGCATTATTTTAAAACATATTACATACAAAGCTTTTTAGCACACCCACGGTTTGAAATGTAACGCACTATGAGATCAGGAGAAAAGAAAAAGCCAGTTAGACTTCATACTAAAGTAATCAACTTTAACAAAGTCTATTTAAAAGTTTTTCTTTTCCTGAATGTTGTGATCTAGTTCTATCTCAATCAAAACCTAAGGTAGAAGAGAGATATTATAATTCAATATGCTAAATTACAGAAAAAAGCATAGCTTGTTTCTGAGAAAAGACAAATATTCCACACATATTTATGAGTAGTAAAGGTAACAAGTGCAGTTCTTCTATTACAAAAATTAAAGGTACTATAAGGATGAGGAATAAAGATATGCTAGACCAACAATAAACTTTCAACCTCCAGAAAATCTTGAATGTGAAATTTTTCACTTCCTAATACCCAGAGGATGTGACCTTCTCTTCCTCGCTCATCTCAGGACCTACACAACCATCACTAAATCACCCTTACTCATTGAAGGGAACACTAGTTCCACCTGAAGAGACAGAGTGCTTTTATACAAATGGTTCTTTAAAGGAAATACAAATCAGCATTTTTAGAAACTCCAACTATCCCTGCAGTATGTTTCCTACAAAAGTAGTGCCCTAAGTATCATAAACCTCAAAGACAGTCCTGTGTAGAAACAACATTCTAAGAAATCCTGATGTTGTACCAGCATTGGCTTCCTGCTAGCAGGCATCAAATAGATTCTTGCTTTCAGAAAATTCTTTCTAGTGTCACGAGTCATAGGATTCATGAGAAGAATTTATGTTTTCATAAATCTGCTTCTCCTGCATACTTTTTTGATGCTCGAATGCAGAAATCAGACCATGCACAGTACAACCACAGAATTTGGAGAAGAGGGTGGCATACATTAAAATGAAGATTTTTTTTTTTTTTTTTACTAGGTCTAATATTACTTTCCTTTTCACTGAAGGCTTATAAGTACCATCCCATCTACTCCAATAATACTCAGAAATGTAACACTACCTACTAATTAACACACATTTCATTATGTAGAAATGACATATTTTAAATTAATACTTCTGAGATGTCGAAAAATTCATGATTGTGCATAATTGAACTCGGTAGCTTGAATCCAACAGAATTGCATAGCTAAGTGTTTTTATTTTATCCTTATCTGGGAAAGATATGTTACACTGTTTCTCCTTCTACTGACATTCCACATACATACAGAAGCCATCCATGACAACTGTTTCCCAGAGCAATGAGAAATTTTACTTGCAAGGAAATATCTCCATTCACACGGGACAGCCTGATATTTAGTGATTATAGAGAATACTACACTGGATAAGACCAAGTTCCACACATGGTCAAGCTGATTACGGCAAAAGTTGGTTATAGCTTACCCATACACTCTGGCATACTTGGCCTGGGCCTGCACTTTGGCCTCTATCCGTGACTCTTCTTTACACATACACTCTCTTTTCTCTTGGTAAGTACATAGGCATTTCATGCAGCTTTGCTGGACGGCATTTCATGCAGCTTTGCTGGACGTTTATCTATTTGTCTACATTTTATATAAAATTTTAAATAATTTCTTCATAATTGTATAAAAAGATGATGTCTGGAGCAAAAGCAAGTCTGAAATGAAAGTTCTGACTGTAATGGAAACCATGTAGCAATCAACTTCTTCGGGGTCTTCAAGTGCCAGAACTAAATTTGCTATTTATTTTATTAGGTTTCCCCATATTTAACAAATAGAAAGTCGATTTCCAAAAAACACCAGAAACACTTGATAACTCACTGTGAGTGAATAAAAAAGCCTTCATCTCCCTGGCTGCAGGTCACAAAAGACCATCTTAGAATAGAAAACAATTATAGAATAGTTTGGGTTGCTTAGAGCCTCATCCAAACTCACCTTGAACACTTCCAGGGATGGGGCCTATCCCACCTCTCTGGGCTACCTGTTCCACTGTTCTACCACCCCTGTTGGAAAAAATTGTTTCCCTATGTCCAATCTAAATCTACCTCCCTCAATGTTAAAACCATTACCCCATGTCCTACTGCAACAGGCCCTGCTGAAGAGTTTTTCCCCAGAAAAGGGGGCAGAATCACCTCCCTCAACCTGTTGGCCACACTCCTTTTCATTCAGCCCAGGATGCTGGCTTTCTGGGCTGCAAGTGTGCATTGTCGGCTTATGTTCAGCTTCTCATCCACCAGCATTCCCAAGTCCTTCTGCTCAGGGCTGCTGCCAATCCATTTTCCACCCAGCCTATATTTGTGCCTGGGATTGCCACGACCCACGTGAAGGACATTGCACTTGGCCTGGTTGAACTTCATGAGGTTGGCACGGGCCCACCTCTCCAGCCTGTCAAGGACCCTCTGGATGGCATCCCTTCTCTCCAGTGTGTCGACAGCACCACACAGCTTGGTGTCATCAGCAAACTTGCTGAGGGTGCACTCTATCCCACTGTCCATGTCCCCAGTAAAGATGCTGAACAGAGCTGGGCCTGAGTTTGTTGTTGGTGATGCTGATGTGGGTAAGGATTTGTCTGGCTAGGTGGCCATTCGATACTACAAGGCAGCTACCTCTCTTTAAGAGTCTCTATGTGTCTGGATGATAGCTGCAAAGAAGGTCTGAAGAATTTTCTTTTTATATGCCCACTGAGAGAGTGACCAAACCCTGGGACAGGCTTCCTGGGGGGGAGGGGGTGGCGATCAATGCCCCATTCCTGTCACTATTTAAGAGGCATTTGGACAACGCCCTTAATAACATGCTTTAACGTTTAGTCAGTCCTGAAGCGGCCAGGCAGTTGGACTAGATGACTGCTGTAGGACCCTGCTAACTCAACAATTCTACTCTATTCTAAAAAGAACACACACATACAAAAAAAAAAAAAAAAAAAAAAAAGAAAAGAAAAAAAGAACAGGAAAAGGAGCACATACTACAAACAAAAGTGCTGATAATAATTGTCATCTCTAGCAGTTACAAAACTGTTTCAGAAAAGCTGATACTGCAACTCAAACATTTCGGTAGCGCTAAAGCTTTGCTACAGTGTAATCCACTGAGTATCTACTTAATGAGTAGAATTTCACTAAACGTGCAATCTGGATAGTTGAGGAAATTGATCATAAGATAACAATCTTCCATCATTAATTCAAGAATTAAACCTAATCTAAGTTTCTAGATATAAAACTAGCTTTCCTTTGTAGCATTTTTTAGCCCATGATAAAAAGATCAGTTCTCAAAAGTAAAGCTATCTATGAAAAGATCTTTGCACAACTGGCAGACTCATGGGCAGTACATAAATTCAGTGAACACTAATTTCACCAGAAATAAAAAGTAAAAAAATTAAAAGTCCTAAGAATTTCCTAATAATGGAAAATATGTTTGCAATACATAGAATGGAGATGAACTGTCCAGCTTTCCTAAAAAAATGGACAGTGAACTGCCTAGTTTTCTTAAAAAATATCCAGCCACTTGGCAGATATTCACTCAGGCATAAGGATATGCTGTAAATAAATAAATAATTAAATCATTCTATTTTCTTAAAAACAAACAAAATAACCCCCAAAACCAACCTATTTACCAGAAATTTAAAAAAAATAAATAAATAAAAACCAGTATGCTTTAAGGTCACAGAAGGACAGATCATTCTGAGAGAACTGAATACCTCAAAAGATTCACAGAGGTGGTCCAGGATTTAGGTTTACTTTTTTTTTATTTGCTCAAAAGAACATAGGTAATACTGACAATTGCTTCACACACAATCTTGTTCATGAATCTGAAAAAATAACTTCCAGACCATATGAAGCAGAAAATATTATAGAAAACTGGAATGTTAAGAGATTTAATATTAATGTTTTAAAATGTTAGTCACAAATACATTTGAACCAAGTGTAAGCAGCAGTGTTAATAGCAGACATTTCCCAGGCCAATACGGACTGGAAACAAAAGGACAGAGGAAGAAACGAAGTAACTCTAAGGGATATTAGATAATATCTTTGTTCTAGCTAAATCTTCAAGAAATATTATTTGATTTCAAAATATTAAGACCTAATCTTGAAAAATTGTCTAGGTTTGGCACTTAGTGTACTACTAAAACTCCAACGATTGATTAGTAACTTCCGCTTAGCAAGAAGGCTGAAACACAAGCTACTTCAACTTGATTCTTCTATATTTGATTTAATGAAAAATTTGGTTGCTGGTCTCTGGCATCTGCAGCATTTCTCTTCCACTGTGGATGCCACAAAGTCCTGCAAGGCATTTGAAAGTGTAGGTTTGCAATACAGTTGGGCATTAAATAATGCAGTTTTAATATTAACATGACAGTTGTAACAAAAATCTGAGACTGTTACAGCAAAAGTGTCAGGCAGAAGTGAAGCAACCACTCAGAGCTCTATTACACAGTGGAATTGGTAAAGATTGATGAAATAAATGTCAGAAGACCTCTCTGAATATTAACTTTAATTAAGTAGGGTAACGTCTCTTTTTTTTTTTTTTTTATAATTCCAACAGATCTGTCATTTCTAAGTAATCTATTTTACAAAATGAATATTTCTTCAATATTAGCAAAAAAAGTATCTTCAGGTAGAAGCCAATGCTTCTGACAGAAACATATTTGATCTAGACTCATGAGTATTAAGTGCAAGAGAAAGAACTCAGCACACTCAGGCTTTGGAGAGCTAAGTGAGCTTTGCCTTTTTAACTCCTTCAACTTGACTCTTAAACAGTTTCTGTGGAATATTCATGCCTCTGTGAGAGCACTAATTTCTCTTCACAGACTATTGTTAAGAAAAAGAGCAGTGATGGTCATAGATCTGATACAGTAACTTACAACTTTGCCATTTCCATTGTTTTGTGAAAGTATTTTGTCCTATTACTACTGGCAAAGATATTTAACTTTCTCTTAAGACTACTGAGAGGTTTATTCCATTGCAGTCAGACAATGTTGGTCTGAACGAAAATCCACAGTGACTTCTGTTTGTGATGCACAAGTGAATCCCAAAGTGGAGGAAAAAAGTTAGTCTCTTTGAAGAAATATCGTGAGGTCTAATGTACTGCTTTGGCAAAAATCACAATAATAATTTTTGGAAGGTAAGGGAATAATTTATTCTTACTGATTTTCTTAAATTGCTTACTGTTGAATGCTTCAGTGTGTGTGGCGTTAGTCTCATAAATCTCATCTAGGATAATGGAAGATCATTATCTCAATGGTTCCTACTTAGGGGAGCATGTACTGACACAGTAATCAGACACTTACTAGATAAAGCCAATAGTTTCAGGCCCTCTGAAAAAAAAGAAAACTTGGGCTTACAAAATGGAAAAATCCCTAAAGCAGGAAGCATAAAAAGCATGTTAATTCTGGATCATAAACATGAACTCAAAACACAATAAAAGTGAACACGGACTGTTAATGTGACATCAAAATGCCAAGCTGCATCCTATTGTGCATGTATCATCTGTCTGAAATCAGACAGACTTGGCTTCCAGTACATGAGTACTTAGCAGTTGAAACTCTCTGAACGAGAGACCTGCTTTGTATAATCTGTAGGTCTCCATTCCAAATCTGAAACTTTGCTCTGTGGAAGTTCTCCAGCCACAATTGTTCCCTACTTACTACACAAGGTCTCACAAACTCCTTCTTGTCTTTTGCCCCTGTTGGCTGGACTCTGCTCACTATGCCATGTGGAATGCTATCATTGGTTTGCTTTTAAGCAAATGAATGTAAGCGGTGTCTTTATAACATCTTCTGATTGACTGCCATATTTTCAGAGAAAGTGCTGCTTTCTGTGGCCTTGGAGACAAAAAAATGGTCAATTCCCAGATAATCCCAGATTTCAGTCCTTCTTGCCCTTATTGCCATCGCCCTACAGGCTTTTTCCCCAGTTCTATCTGTCTCTCACCATGTGGAACAGAAATGGAGGTGAGTTTACAGCATAGTTCTGATGCTGCCCTAAAACCTGTACTAAGCACCCATTCTAGAAATTAGTAAAAACATTGTCTGTAATCTCACATCATAGTTATTGCACATCTGTTTGCCTTTGTAGAAAAGCACTAAGACTAATTCTCAGCGACAAAATGCAAATGTGTATGTACTCTTAGGGTTTCCTAGGAGTGTTCAAAGACAGCCTTCACACAAACTCTCTAACACTACAAATTCACACTCCTACATAATCTGCACTAATTTCACTTGTTAGTAAGTCCTAGGAGGGAGGCCCGAATTTTTAACAGTATAGTGACAGTTATATTTTAACAGTAATAGTGACAACACAGCTACCCTGCCCTTCTAGGTAAATTAATTCAGAGAATTGCACAGCAGTACGCAGCACTGGACTCTGAATATTGGTTGGGAATTCTAGAGTGGAATTAATTTTTCTTCTCTCTTTTCAAAATTGTCTGTAAACTTTCCATCATCTATCTGAGATCATCTATCTCAGTAATAAGTGAAAATACACCATCTGACATCTGAACAGGATTTTAAACATTTCCTTTAAACTAATCTGCTCTATGACCTTTTAGTTAGATCGATTCCAGTTTCAAAGCAAATGACAACAGAAAGGTAAGAACACATAAGTGTTTTTCTTGTCCCATGGTCTGTCAACAAGACAGTACTAGCAGTTAGAATATGACTTGCTGAGAAGTCATTCTTTGAAGTGTTGTTTAAGGACAAGCAAGCCTTACAGGGGAAGCATATTTGAGAAAGTATTTCTGAATACCAGAAATCCCCACCTGAACCTAGTGACTCACATTCCAGGCTTTGACGCAGTACAGCTGGATCATTGGGCTTGTTCCTCAAAGCCCAGAGAAGCACAGAGAAGCTTTCCCAGTGATGTAGTGGATAGGCAGAAACACATACACCCTCAACATCTGTATCCACCCAAACAACAGAAAAACTCTGCAGAAAATATTACCATCAAAATAATATAAGATTTTACAAAGCCCAACAACTTTCCTATCATTTCCGGGGTAAATTAACTGTCTAGCTTTAACTCAATTTAAATGACCAAAAGCAGAAATAAAAGTTTTACAGAAAACACAAGCTTGGTTTGGGCTTTCAATATGTTCTCTATAGAAGCAATTTTCTAGGGATAACTGATGCAGCTTGTGCTGAGTTCCTTACATCTCCTGTAGGGCATATGTGTGGGAGAATGAATCCAGAGCTAAATGTTTGCTTCTAACACTAACAGTAACAGTTTAAAGTAGACTTCATCCTCATCATCCTATTTCCAACCATACCTTTTTTTCTTTGCCCCCAATTATGGACGTATTTTTTGAAATATAGGCTTATGAGGTCCTGCAATGCACTAAATTCTAGAAAGATCTGTTGTTTTCTAATGTCTATTCAGAGCTCAGTTCTCAACAAAAGAGCAATATTTTCTGATTGCAGATTATGTCAGGATTTTTCCTCCTTCTAGACTAAATAATTTGGCAAAACAAAAATTCTGCTTTATTTTCAACTACTTCTACTATGTCACTCTCAAATGCCACTGATGTTCTGATTCTTTGAGGTCAATGCACGTTTAGTTGCCTTATGCTTGATGTATGGATGTTCTGTGAAGCTCATGCTCCAACTATGAGCACTTGAAATACATTATGAAGATGACATGACATTGACTTTTATTCCTATATTATGTTATATGATACTCCAGAGCTTGAGGTGAGACAGAAAGAAAGAAGGGGAAGAAACAAAAGAAAGTAGTCAGACAGTAGGAAATGTTTCTATTTCTTGGTGACTTGATAAGCTAACTTAAATGCCAGTGATAAAGTTTGTCCTCTACTGAAACAGAGCAAATCAAGAACCTTCTCCCGGGGACAGACTTCACAAGGTATATTTATTTTATGGTTTTGATATTTTCTCTGCAGCTGAACACTGGATTAGCTTTTTCTTTTCTACACATGCAAAGGTGACTGGAGAAAATATCTAGAGATATTCTAATGTGATTTAGAATCATGATTCTAATGTGGTTTACTGCAGACCCTAAAGTTATGACGCCACATTTTTTTTCAGGACACATTTTTATTTAATGAAGTTATCAGATGTTGATTCACGCTCCATTTTCCCAACAAATTCTACCTTTTTTATATTATGATGAGCCCTGAGGTTATTAAAACCTTAATCTCTCTGTGGAGACTGTTTCTATGGCAGTGTATTTTTAAGTTCTGAACATTAAAATAATAAAAAACGATCCTACAATCACATGGCACTCAAGAGTTGTTTTGCCAGTAGGGCTGAGTAGCCTGTAGTCCTTTCTTCTTCCATCCTTAAAAGCCTGCCAACTCAACATGCTGTCACAGAACACAGCAATAGCCTACACTCACTTATGTCCTGCCATCTAGATTGTGGCTTTAACCAGTCAAATACAAGTAACTGCCAAGCAAAGGAGTGCCTAACATTATTTTTCAGTGTTAACCTGAGGCAAAAACAAACAGAAAACCATCCTGATTTATTTCAGAAGGATTCCAGACAGTAAGGTGCATCTAATCGAGATGAGTCCAGATAAAGGCTGGCAATTGCAATCTGTGAATTGATTGAGGCTGAGTGAAAAGGTTACATCCATCTAGAAAAACAACCATGACCTTCTTCTAAACAAGTCAGTACCGTGCTCCAGAGCATGGGGAGGAAAGGCACTTGCTAAACTTGTTGAGAGGCAGGTAAGTACTACTTACATGCATTTATATATATATGCATGAATAGAAGTTTTGGTACCTTGGAAGTTCAGTAAATCAGTTCTCAGGCAAAATCTCATCTGAAAAACTAATTATACAGATACGTGCAATAGAATTTAACATTTACCACTGTTGGGGCAGTTTTCATCACTATGTAGTGATGAATAGCACATTTATATTCATGCCATATGTCTCTACATATGTCATAGTAAAAGCACTCCAGTGACTCACTATTTACAGAAAGAAGACAGAATAATCACAGGGTACAACAGTTATGGTTGTTTAATGTCTACTCACAAAGTCATTGCAGTAATTATTACATGTGCCACTTCTGTTAAAAAAGAGAAGAGAGAAGAAAGGAAGAAGGAGAGTGGGTAGAGAAGCCACCCCGTGCATTTGACCTTAATGAGGCAGGCTATGAATACACATAATATTTCTTTAAGTGTTTGAAGATGTGCAGCTCTAGGCAAAAGAACTGTGCTAGAAAGGGGATAGGCTAAGTACCACTCAAATGGAGCCATTACACTTGCAGATATTTGGATCCTGGAATGAGATAAAAGCCGCATCACAGAGGCATAATGACTTCGAGACCAACAGAAAGAATTAACTGACATATCTTTTGGTAAAATAGATTATGAAACCTTTCAGTTCTGCTTTGTATCAGTGGTCTAAATGATGAAGAAGAATAAACAACAGGAAGACCATGATTTCCCTGTCCTCAGCAGAAAGCCTCTAGGAACTATGGAAGTGCTGGTCTGCCTCTCCCACTGATGTCCCATGCAGCCATTAGGATAAATAACTAAGCGCCTATGGTCCCTGTGCATTGTTCCTCTGCTTATTCCTCATCCACCCCTCTGAAGAGTCTAGGAGGAAAAATGCACAACATCAGGGTAAACTTACTGATCCTCCTTGGGCTGATGGGAAAAAAAGAAACAAACAGAAAAAATAAAGACTAATATTACCTCATATCTTGTGTCTTTCTCAATGGGACTGAAACAAAAAGTAGCAGCACAAAGGCATTCCAGCTACTCCAGCCACCAAGTCAGCTTCATTGGGGGGGCCCAACTTAAACGCCTCTATGAAAACGCACATAGCATGGGGAATAAACAAGAATAAATTAGAGACATGTGCAAGCCTGCAGGGCTATGATCTTATTGGCATCAGAGAGACGTGGTGGAATGACTCCTATGACCATAGTATTTCAATGGCAGGACACAGGCTCTTCAGAAAGGACAGGAAAGGCAGATGAGGAGGGAGTGTTGCCCTCTATGTCAACCACCAGCTGCAGTGCATGGAGCTCCACTTGGGGATGGACAAGGAGCCTACCAAGAGCTTATGGATCAGGATTAAAGGGAGGACAGGGACAGGAAGCATTATAATGGGGGGTCTGCTACCAGCCATCTGACCAAGAAGACAGAGCGGATGAGACCCTCTATAGACAGACAGGAGCAGCCTCATGATCATAAGATCTTTTCCTCATGGGGGACTTCAACCACTGCAATATCTGTTAGAAAGACAACACAGCAGGACCTAACAATCCAGGAGGTTTCTGGAATGCATTGATGATAAATTCCTTCTAGAAATGATAGCGGAGACAATGAGGAGAGGTGCTATGCTGGACCTTGTTCTCACCAACAAGGAGGGGCTGGCGGAGAATGTAAAGCTCAAGGGCATCCTTGGCTGCAGCGACCATGAAATAGTGGAGTTCAAGATCCTTAGCACAGCGAGAAGGGTGTGCTGCAAACTCTCTACCCTGGAATTCAGTAGAGCAGACTTTGGCCTCTTCATGGATCTGACTGGCAGAGTATCATGGGATAAAGCCCTGGAGGGGAAAGGGGCCCAAGAAAGCTGGTTAATGTTCAAGGATCTCCTCCTCCAAGTTCAGAAGTGATGCATCCCAACAAATTGGAAATCAGGCAAAAATGCCAGGAAGTCTGCATGGATGAACAAGGAGCTCGTGGCAAAAATGCCAGGAAGTCTGCATGGATGAACAAGGAGCTCCTGGACCAACTCAAAAAAAAAAAAAAAAAAAAAAAAAGAAACCTACACAGGCGTGAAGCAAGGAGAGGTAGCCTGGGAGGAATACAGAGAGATTGCCCAAGCAGCCAGGGATCATGTTAGGAAAGCTAAAGCCCTGACAGAATTAAACCTGGCCAGAGATGTCAAGGGCAACAAGAGAAGCTTCCATAGTTACATGGGGGATAGAAGGAAGAATGAGGAAAATGTGGGCCCTCTCCAGAAGGAAATGGGAGGTCTGGTTACCTGGGATATGGAGAAGCATGAGGTACTCAACAAATTTTTTGCATCAGTCTTCACCAGCAAGGGCTTTAGCCACAGTGCCCAAGTTGCAGAAGGCAAAGACGTGGACTGGAAGCATGAAGACCTGCCCACTGTAGAAGTAGTACAGGTTTGGGACCATCTAAGGAACCTGAAGGTGCACAGGCCCATGGCACCTGATGAGATGCATCCGCAGGTCCTAAGGGAACTGGCAGATGAAGTTGATAAGCCATGCTCTATCATATTTGAGAAGGCATGGCAGTCTGGTGAAGTTCCTGATGGCTGGAAAAGGAGTAATATAATCTCAATTTTAAAAAAGGGAAACAAAGAAGACCCGGGCAACTACAGGCCGGGCAGCCTCACCTCTGTGCCCAGAAAGATCATGGAGCAGATCCTCCTAGAAACCATGCTAAGGCACATGGAAAATAAGACAGTGACTGGTGACAGCCAGCATGGCTTCACTAAGGGCAGATCGTACCTGACAAGTTTGGTGGCCTCCTACGATGGGGTTACAGTGTTGGTGGATAAGGGAAGAGTAACTGGCATAATCTGCCTGGACTTGTGCAAGGCATTTGACACTGTCCCACATTACATCCTTCTCTCTAAACTAGAGAGATGAAGATTTGATTGACAGACCACTGAATGGATAAGGAATTGGCTGGATGGCCGGTCTGAAAGAGTTGCTGTGAATGGCTCAATCTCCAAGCGGAGACCATTGATGAGTGGCATTCCTCAGGGTTCTCTATTGGGTCCAGCTCTGTTCAGCATTTTTATTGGCGACATGGACAGTGGGACAGAGTGCACCTTCAGCAAGAACACCAATGACACCAAGATGTGTGGTGCAACTGACACGTTGGAGGGAAGGGATGTCATCCAGAGGGACCCTGACAGGCTGGAGAGGTGGGTCTGTGCAAAGCTCATGAAGTTCAACCAGGCCAAGTGCAAGGCCCTGCACATGGTTTGGGGCAATCCCCCAATTGAGAGCAGCCCTGAGGAGAAGGACTTGGGTGTGCTGCTGGATGAGAAGCTTAACATGAGTCGACAATGTGTGCTTGCAGCCCAGAAAGCCAATTGTATCCTGGGCTGCATCAAAAGGAGCATAGCCAGCAAGTCGAGGGAGGTGATTCTGCCCCTCTGCTCTGCTCTGCTCTAGTGAGATCCTACCTGGAGTATTGTGTCCAGCTCTGGAGCCCCCAGAATAAGAATGACATGGGCTAGTTGGAGAGGGTCCAGAGGAGGGCCACAAAGATGATCAGAGGGCTGGAACAGCTCTCTTATGTAGAATTGGGGTTGTTCAGCCTGGAGAAGAGAAGGCTCCAGGGAGACCTTATAGCGGTGTTCCAGTACCTAATGGGGTCTTATAAAAAAGATGGGGACAAACTTTTCGCTAGGCCCTGCTGTGGTAGAACTTGTGAGGCAATGGTTTTAAACTAGACAGAAGTAGATTTACATTAGACATCAGGAAGACATTTTTTACAATGAGGGTGCTGAAATATTGGAACAGGTTGCCCAGAGAGGTGGATGATAGCCCATCCCTGGAAACATTCAAGGCCACATTGGATGGGGCTCTAAGCAACCTGATATAGTTGGAGATGTCTCTGCTCCTTTCAGGGAGGTTGGACAAGACGACCTTTAAAGGTCCCTTCAAACCTCAACTAGTCTATGATTCTATGATTCTGTGAAAAGCTGCCAGAGGAAACTGAATCACGCCTAGAGATTCAGAAATATAAAATATCACACAGAGTGTGGGGTGAAGTTGTAATATACTCTAAGTTTACATCTTCCACAAATATCTTATAAGAGCAATTATTTCCACTACAACTACTGTTCTAATGGCAATTAAAGAGTAAAAAGGAAGTGTGTTAATCTGGATACTGAGATAGGAACCCTCCATCTGGGAAAACCTGCTTGAACATAGAGTCTAACTTTACATTATGGACCTGCCTCTGAGAGAGGGCAAGATATCATCTTTAAGATGACAGAGCTTGGGAAGAATTCCCTGTTGGCCTAAGATCACAAGTTGAGATAAACTGCAAAGCAGTCTATTGGTGAGACAGTATGCCACATCACAGCTTCAAAGAATATTTTTCCGTAAGTAAATTAATTTGAACACTTCCAACTTTTCAACTCTAAACCTTTTCAATATTGTTTTTTGTTTAAAGAACAAAGCTTTCTAAAATTTATGTAGTTCCTGTTGATAAGTATTTGGAAAACTGCTGAACATCTATTACAATGACCCAGATTTTGAAAAGCTGTGTTACTGCAGCAGGAATAGATACTTAAATGTGAGATATCAAATATTTATTTCCACTATGAGGACATAAAATCTAAGTGTTTGGTTCCTCTTGACTATCAAAACATAGCACTGCGAGTACAAGGTTTATTTGAAGAATACAAGGATGGGGGGCTCTGGAATCTCTTTGACAATACAGAGTAATTTGTAGAGACCATGAATTGCTGTGAGGAGCACATGCATACATGTATTTCTATAAGTTTGACTGCACTTACGAATTGCCATCTTAGAAAGCAGAACATTTTTTTAGGTACCACAGCAACATCTGTGAAGGGCAGGACTCATCATGACATTCACCAGTTTACTAAATTAAGAGACACTAAAATGATGGATATGGATTATGCCCAGAAATATGCCCAGACAGCTGTCTACTGCACTGTAATTCACTGTAATTGTATATTTTTAATTTTTTTTTTCCACACATTTGGGAGCCCTAACACTTTCTGACTACAGAATACGTAGGTGAAAGGCTGACATAATGATGAAATAATGAAATTTGTGACGCAATATTTGTGATGCTGTAACTTCACGGGCTAGAGATGCAGTTTCTAAATATACAATTTCAGTGCCTGTTCAGAATATTGCCCCTGCCCCTGAAGGTTTATAATCAAGTTAGAGTGCAGCTTACTCTCCCACACTTTGACCAGTAAAACTATACTGTAGTAAGTGTGAAAGAAGAACATAACTGTTAAGCCACCTTGATTTAGCAAGATGTATGCTAGCTTTGCTAATAACCCTAATCTTGCGGGCTTGTTTTCCCTAGGAACCAAACTAGCAAGTTACATTTTACATTACCTTTTTACTCACTAGAATGTTCTCACTTGCTAGTTCAGCCTGAATAAAATGAGGGATATTTATAACGTCTATCAGCATTCTCAGTAGTAATTTAATATATAGATGTTTGTTTAACATAGTGGGTTAATAGGAGCATTTAAATTTAACTCTCAGCCTAGAGAGGGAAAAACAGTTAAGGATGTCTCTATTAAAATAAAATATCATTATCCTGTCATATGAAGAATTTTTTTTTTTACTTAGTATACTCCATATACTATTCAGTATAGCCAGATCTGTAGATAATTTCATGTTCACAAAAAAAAAAGTGAATTGTAATTCAGTTAGTTAAAGTTATTTTTCAAATATAGTGCTAGTAATACCATAAACCTGCACAATTTCAATACTAAAATTATTTGAGAATTCTGCTCTTATTCTAATATGCACTAGTGTCTTTCATTATATGATAAGATATGCATCATTGCTACAGAGTTCTACAGAAATGTCTTATTATGAAGCAAAGTAAATCCCTCAAGTAACCTCATTCTGTCCCTTCTCTAGTACATGTATTACTGATAATAATTATCTAGAGATAATACTCTATAGATTCAGAAAAAGATTTAAGGTGTTATGACTTTTATCCTAAAAACATAACTCTTTACACTCCACAGTTTTCAGTGCTTAAGATGACCACTAATTAAAAGAAAATGAAAGCTGTAACAGCTGCAATGTATAGGTTTGTATATCGGTATATACACCTATGTATACAGGTGATGTGCTTTACTAAGCTATTTGAGAACAATTGTCAAGAGTGGCCTTCCAGTTTCAGAAGAAGAGATCAAAATTACTTCCCATAAATTTTCACAGATTCCTTGCAGTCATTTGCATCTTAATGAAGAAATATTTCTGTTAGGTTCTTATTTATTAATTTTAAACAGTTAGCTGGATATTACTGCAAAATGCCTTTTTCTTTTAGCAACGAATTGCTGATGAGAACGATTCAGTTAAAAAAGAAAATTGCATTTTTCCACAGCATGTGTCACAACCAAATGAAGGGAATAAGCACTAAATGATCTATCCTAGTGTTCATGATCTCCTTGCACTGATCAGGAAAAGGTCACATTTAAGTACTTTGGAAATTGTTTTGTAGACAAGAAACCTTAATAAAATTAAATGCTTACTTTTAATTTTCTTATCTGATTTTTCCCCAGTGTTGGAAAAGCTACTAGGACCTTCTACTGTATATTTATATTTAACATGAATAAGCAGTACTGTGGTATTGGATAGATGTACTTTTTAGTACCTGACACGACTACAGTAGTGTATTTTTAATTTACAAAGTTACCCTTGAAGAGTATCCAAAAGCACTGAACATGACAGTTCTTCTAAAGAGCAGAAATTGCTGTAATATATCAGCCATTCTTGGCATTGTTCCCTGCAGTGCCTGCCTGATTAGTTACTCATACAGTTCAAGGTGCTAGTTATGATTTTAAAAGGCCTAAATGGGTCAGGATCCACTTATCTGAAAGATTGCCTTTACACCCTGTTCTGGTTTTGTTTGGTGAGGGGGGGCCTAAGGTGGTAGCTTCTGTAGGAAACTGTTGAAGTCGCTCCCCTTTGTTCAGTGGACTCGGCCAGGCCTGGGGCGGACCCACTGCTGGCCAAGGCCAAGCCAATTGGTAGCAGAAAGTCCCGTGATAACGCCTCTGTGATAACATATTTAAGAAGGGGAAAAACAGAGAAAAAAAAAAAAAGAAGAGAAGATGTGAAGCAGCTGAGCGGGGGCAGAGAGGGGGAGGCGCGAGCCTTGTGGGCCTTGCAGGCCTCACCCTCTGGCCTCTCGCCGGGCAGCCGACTGGGCCCGATTTGGGCCTGGCCTGGCTGCAAGAAGTGGAGAGGAGATGAGAAGTGAATAAGATGTAAAAAGGATCCTGAGAGGCGCCTGCCAGCCTGTTGTGAGGAACGGCTGCAGGCGCCGAGGTCAGTGAAGAAGGAGGGGGAGGAGTAATGTGGCTCCTGGCCAAGATTCCCCTGCAGCCTGTGGTGATGACCATGGTGGAGCAGGTTGTCCCCCTGCAGCCCATGGAGGTCCACGGAGGGGCAGAGATTTGCCTGCAGCCCGTGGAGGAGCCCATGCAGGAGCAGCTGGAGGCCTGAAGGAGGCTGTGGCCCATGGAGGGCCCGCTGGGGCAGCTGTTCTAGAGGGACTGCACTCCGTGGAAGAGATGACCCACGCCGGAGCAGTTTCACGAAGGACTGTGGCCCGTGAGAGGGACCCCACAAAGGAGCAGGGGAGGAATGCGACGAGTTCTTCCCCTGACGATGAAGGAGTGGCATGAAACAACGCGTCATGAACTGACCGCGACCCCCATTCCCTTTCCCCCCCCCTGTGCCGCTCGGGAGGGGAAGGTAGTAGAGATAAATGTTAAGCCTGGGAAGAGGGAGGGGTGGGGGGAGGTTATCTTGTTCCCTGTCTCATTCTTCTGCTAGTTTTAGTAATAAATGAATAGTTTTTCCCCAAGTCGAGTCTGTTTTGCCCGTGACGGTAACTTTAAGGATTCCTCCCTGTCTTTATCTCAAACCTCGAGCTGTTTTTCTTATATCATCTC
>WHYT01013456.1:7673-28556 GCA_009806455.1 Tetrax tetrax | reverse complement strand
GGTTGGAAGGGACCTTCAAAGGTCATCTAGTCCAACCCCCCCCTGCAAGGAGCAGGGACATCTCCAAACAGATCAGGTTGCTCAGAGCCCCATCCAGCCTGTCCTTGGACGTTTCCAGGGATGGGGCATCCGCCACCTCTCTGGGCAACCTGGTCCACTGTTATACAACCCTCATAGTAAATTTTTTTTTTCTAATATCTAATCTAAATCTACCTTCCTCATTTTGAAACCATTACCCCCTCGTCCTGTCACAACAGGCCCTGCTGAAGAGTCTCCCCATCTTTCCTATCAGTCCCCTTTAGGGACTGGGAGGCTGCTCTAAGGTCTCCCTGGAGCGTCCTCTTCTCTGTGCTGAACAGCCCCACCTCTCTCAGCCTTGCTCACTGAAGAGCTGCTCCAGTCCTCTGGTCATCTTCTTGGCCCTCCTCTGGACCCTCTCCAACTGATCCACATTATCCTTCTGCTGGGGGCTCCAGAACTGGTCACAGTACTCTGGGTGGGGTCTCATGGGAGTGGAGTGGAGGGGCAGACCTGCAAGATGCATCTCATTGAGTCCCATGGACTTGTGCATCTTCAGGTTCCTCAGATGTTCCCGAACCTGCTCTTCCGCTACAGTGGGCGGTTCTTCATTCTCCCAGTCCCTGCTTTTGCCTTCCACAACTTAGGTGGCATGACAAGAGCCCTTAGCAGTAAAGACTGAGTCAAAAAAGTCATTGAGCACCTCAGCCTTCCCCATATCCCAGGCAACCAGGCCACCTGTTTCCTTACAGAGAAGGCCTACATTCTCCTTGGACCTCCTTTTGTCCCCAACGTACCTATAGAAGATCTTCTTGTTGCTTTTCATATCCCTGGCCTGATTCAATTGCGTCAGGGCTTTAGCCTGCCTCACCTGATCCCTGGCTGCTCGCACAGCCTCTCTGTAATTCTCCCAGGTTACCCATCTTCACTTCCAGCCTCTATAGGGTTCCTTCTTTATTTTTAGTTGGTCCAGGAGCTCCCTTCTCAGCCAACGGGCCTCCTCATCTTTTTGCCTGACTTGCTCTTCATCAGGATGCACCACTGCTGAGCTTGGAGGAGGTGCTTCTTGAATTTGGACCAACTTTCCTTGGCCCCTCTCCCCTCCAGAGCCGCATCCCATGGCACTTTGCCCATCACGTCCCTGACGAGGCCAAAGTCTACCATCCTGAAGTCCAGGGCAGAGAGCTTGCTGCATGGCTTCCTCACTGCCGCAAGGATCTTGAACTCCACTGTGTCATGGTCACTGCAGCTAAGGCTGCTGTTGAGTCCCACCAGCCACTCCCTGTTGGTGAGATCAAAGTTGAGCATGGTACCCCTCCTTGTCGTCTCCTCTGTCACCTGCAGGAGTTGGTTGTCATCCACGCATTCCAAGAACCTCCTGGCCTGCCTGTGCCCTGCCGTGTTGTCCCTCCAACAGATATCAGGGTGGTTGAAATTCCCCATGAGGACCAGGGCTTGTGACCACGAGGCTGCTCCAGTCTGCCTGTAGAGGGCCTCATCCGCTCTGTCCTCCTGGGTAAGCGGCCTGTAGCACACCCTCCCTGTAATGTCCCCTGTTCCTGCCCTTCCTCTCATCCTGACCCAGTAGCTCTCTGTCAGCTCCTGCTCCATCCCCAGATGAAACTCCATGCACTCCAGACAGTTGCTGACAGAAAGAGCGAAACCCCATCCTTGTCTCCCCTGCCTGTCCTTCCTAAAAAGCCTATCTTCCTCTATCCTAAAGATCCAGTCATACGAGTTGTCCCACCACGTCTCCGTGATGCCAACAAGGTCATAGCCCTTCATGCGTGCACACATTTCCAGCTCTTCCTGTTTGTTTCCCGTGCTGCGTGCGTTGGTGTAGAGACAGTGAAGCTGGGCCCCCAACCAAGTCGACTTGATGGCTCGAGCAATAGGAGTTCTTTTGCTGCACAGTTTACATTCTCTCACACTTACCTGCTTGTCTGCACACACATATGCCCCCCCCCACACACACACACACTGACACCACACTTACTTGCTCACTTGCAATAACATGCGTGCACACAAACTCACGCACACAGAAATGCACGCGTTCACACACACACTGGCTGACACGCACTCTCACACGTGCGTTTGCAAATGACCATACCAATGCAAACACACAGGCACAGATATGCACACAGGCACAGGCAGATTTGTGTGCACACAAGGAGGCACAGCCCTTCCCCGCACACACTGAGAACCAGGACTCCATGAGCCAGCTCTCTGCCTGCATTGGCATCTCAGTGTGAGTGCCAGCAACTGCCTCTGGGAGGGAAGGGACATTGGATCTGAGATCATAACCCACAAGCTCTACCTTGACCTTGAGCAACCTTGTCTAATGGCATCTGTTCTGAGTCGAGCGCTGATCCAGGTGACCTCTGGAGGTCCCTTCTCTCCTGTGTTCTGACTCAGTGATGCCCCATCTCCCCTGCCCTCCCTGAACCCTGCACGCCCATGGGCACAGTTGTCCTCACAGCCCCTTGACCACAACACAACTTGGAGGCATTTTGCTGAGAGTGCAGAGAGGCAGGTGGAGGGAGGCTCTGGAGTCTCCTCAGTGTCACCCACAGGAAATGAGTGGGTGCTGTTTGCAGCCCCTGAGCTGGGAGGCAGCTGTGGGCAGGTGGTGGATGTCCCGGGACAGGGCCGTGCTGCTGTGGCAGGCTGCAGCTGGCAGTGTGTGGGCTTCTTGGTGGTGGGGAGTCCTTGTTGGAGGAGGGGGAGAGTGCGTTTGTGAGGAGAGCAAGTAGTGTGGGTGCAGAGCAGGGAGCAGCTTGGGGGCGGTCGAGAGGCCGAGCTGGGCGGGCGCAGGGCTGACCCCGCGGCGGAGCTGGCGGCGGCGGAGAGGTTGGGTTGGGTTGGGTTGGGTTGGGTTGGGAGGCGTGTCGGGCGGAGCAGAGAGGCGGGGCTGTCGGTGGGCAGCGAGGCTTGGTCGGGATGCGGAGCGGCGGGATGCGGCGGTGTCGGTGCTGGGGGCTGTCGGGGCTGGCCGCGGTGCTGCTGGGTGCGCGGGGCTGTCGGCGGTGGCTGGGGGCCGGGGCTGTGCCCTGGGTGTTGCTGGGAGGGGGCCAGCGCCAACTCTTCCCTCTCCTTCTTCCAAGTGGCCTTCTGCGTGCCTCCCTGCCCCTCTGCCATCTCTCGTCCACCTTTTCCCGCTCTGCCGAGTTCCTTCTCGGTAGTCTCCCTTCATTCCCATCATTCCCATGATCTCTATCAGAGCAATGTTTTCTGTGTATGTGCCTGCTTTTCCATGCAGCCACTCTTTTCTCTGCACATTCTGCAGTTCTTATTGCCCTCATTTCAGCCCTCTTCCACTGTAATACCCACTCTCCCAGTCTGTGCTTCCTCTCTTCATCCATCTCTGAATTCTTTTTACTCACATCTGCAGGCCCCTACCAGCTTCCTACTCTCTTCTCTCTCTCCCTGTGTTTCCTTCATATTTGAAGGCACAAGTTTACTTCTCTGCACCTCTCTCTGATTCCTTACATCCGTTCATTGCACTCCGCATACATCATTTATTCATGTTCTGAATTTAGACCTCCATACTTCACTGGAACACACCAATTCTGTCTCCTCATTCGATCTTCTGACAGCCATCCATCAATTTGACTTTCATCCTATCTCCGCATACATTGATTCTCCCCAGTGTTTTTTCCCCACATTCCACACAGCCACTCCATGATCACACTGCATCCTTGTTCCTGGGCACATCCTACCATCACTTCGGGTTTTGCTCTTTCTCCTTGCCCCTCTTCCTAATCATTTATCTGGGAAAACAGGCATGAGAGCTGGGTGATCTTTGGTGATGTTTGGCCTTTCCTTCTCCTTTCCGGCAGTGGCTGCGGGCAGAGCCCAGGTGCAGCAGGAGCCGTCGGCAGAGACCACCGAGGGCACCGCCATCACCATCAAGTGCTCACACCCCAACATACAGAGTTACGACTACATCTACTGGTACCGGCAGCTCCCGGGCCGAGGCCCCGCATTCATCGCATTCGCTGCCAGAGGAACCAAAGCGGTGTCGGAGCCGGCGGGGCGTCTGTCGGTGTCGGCAGACCGGCGGTCCAGCGGCCTGTGGCTGTCCCGGCCGGGGCGCGGGGACTCGGCGGTGTATTACTGCGGCGTGGGAGACACGGCGAGAGGAGCCGGGGCTGCGGCCGGGCAGGAACCGCGGCGGGCGGGGCCGGGCGTGTGTGTCGGGGCCGGGGGGAGAGCGCCGTGCGGGCCCGCCAGGGGGCGCTGCCGCTCCGCCCGCCGGGGCCGCCTCGCCCCGCCCGGCCCCGGGCCCCGGGACGCTTCGCCCGCCCGCCACCGCCACCGCCACCGCCACCGCCACCGGCAGCGGCAGCAGCCGCCCTCCCGGCGGGACGCAGACAGAAATCCCCCCCGCCAGTGCCAGAGGCGGCGGCGGCGCAATGGCGAGCGGAGCGGGGGCGGGCGCTGGCCGGCGCTGCCCGGGAAGGAGCCATTGCAGCCGCCGGCCCCGCTGCCTCCCGCCCACGAGCAGCGCCTTTCTGCTCTGCACAGGGAGGCGGCCAGCACAGATCCTCCTGCCCACGGGCAGCCCTTTCACGTTAACCCTGCTCAAGTGATAGCCATCAGTAATAGATGTGTCCTGTCCCGATGGTGATGGTGGCATCCGTGCTAAAGTGGATTTTGGGGAGACTGACAAGAGCATAATAGCCAATGGTCAATTTATGGCAATGTGCCCACCTAACCACAGCACTGGTCAATGTCCACATTATGCAACTAACATCCACTGTGGGTATGCAAGTATGACTATTATTCAATTATTTTACTTCATAAATAGTGAGCAGACCAAGAGCCCTTGAGCTCTCCTGAGTGACGGCAGGTTCACATCGAGATCTCCACTTGACTAGAGATGCCTCTCAGGGTTACTCCTTGAGGCTGAGAGATGCCTTGCTGCAACAGATCCTTGGTAAGTGACTTTGGAATACGAGTGGTGGAACTTTGTAGTCTTAGCCAAGTGATATAAAGGATTGATTGTGCACATATAATCCTTCAGACATAAATGTTGATCAGGCATGACACTACAATTGGATCCAGTTTCCCCTAGATTCCTCTATAAGAAGGAGTTTAGAAAGCAAAGGGGTCCTTTCTGAATGTCATGACTCAATGGGAGGGTGTCCCGGACAGTTTTGTCTGAGCCTGTCCTCTATGCCGTAAATAATCCAGTGTACCTTGCTGTCAAGTCTTGTTAAATCACTGTTACATTGACCTCGAGCCTTTTTCTTATATTATCTCTCCCTATTCTCTTGAAGGGTGGAGAGAGTGAGAGACTGTGTAGTCTGGTCCTGATTTGGGCTGAACTACGACCCCTTCTTATGTTGAAGGCTCCAGAGCTGGATGCAGTACTCCAGGTGGGGTCTCATGAGAGTTGAGTAGAGGGGGAGAATCACCTCCCTCGACCTCCTGGCCATGCTTCTTTTGATGCAGCCCAGGATGTGGTTGTCCTTTTGGGCCCCAAGAGTGCATTGTCTGCTTGTGTTAAACTTTTCGTCCACCATCACTCCCAAGTTCTTCTCCATTTTCTGCCCAGGATTTGTGCCTAGGATTGCCACGACCGATGTGCAGGACCTTGCACTTGGCCTGGTTGAAGCTCTCACGGGCCCACCTCTCCAGCTGGTCAAGGTCCCTCTGGATGACATTCCTCCCCTCCAGCATCTCACAACCACACCAGACAGCTTCGTGTCATTGGTGAACTTACTCTATGCTACTGTCCATGTGTGGACAAAGAAGTTAAACAGTGTGGGTTACAGTACTAACCCCTGAGGTATGCCACTTGTCACCAGTCTCCACTTGAACACTGAGCCATTGACCACCACTCTCTGAGTGTGGCCAACTAGCCAGTTCTTTATCCACAGAGTGATTCGTCTGTGAAACCCATCTCTCTCCATTTTAGAGAGAAGGATATCATGTGGGACAGTGTCAAATGCTTTGCACAAGTCCAGGTGGATGATATCATGTGGCGACTGAAAGAATGTGTCTCAAAGTTATGCCTCTCAAACTACTTTATAGGAGTATAACAGCTACTTATACATTTTCAGATAACAATCTCAGGAACAATACAGCTGAACTATATGTTCTTCATACTCAGTACAGCACTGAACTTCAAACACACACACATTCCAGATGGCATTCCGGTCTGGCAATCACACATACTTCTGGGTGGCATTCCAGCCCAGTACCTTCTCTGTACCTCATATCTTAAAATTCATCCTGTTCTGACCATTCCGTGACTGTGTTCTAAAGAAAGAACATAAACATGCACATATATCTTAAGCAGTCTGTTTTTTCAATCTTCTTTGGTCATCAAGCGGGTGAAATCACTGTTTCCTACGATGTCAGTTGGTCATTCGTTGTCCACCAGTTTTAAATCCCTGTCATAGAAGGCCATCAAAGTAATCAGGCAGGATTTGTCCTTGGTGAAGCTGTGTTGGCTGTCACCAATCACCTCCTTATTTTCCATGTCCCTTAGCATAGTTTCCAGGAGAATCTGCTCCATGACCTTGCCAGGCACAGAGACTGACCAGCCTGTAATTCCCTGGGTCTTCCTTGTTCCCCTTTGTAAAAATCAGGGTTATATTTCCCCTTTTCCAGTCATTGGGAACCTCACCAGACTGCCATGACCTCACAAGTATTATGGACAGCGGCTTGGCAACTTCATCCACCAGTTCCCCGAGGACCTGCAGATGGATCTCATTGAGTCCCATGGACTTGTGGACCTTCAGGTTCCTCAGATGTTCCCGAACCTGCTCTTCCACTACAGTGGGCGGTTCTTCATCCTCACGGTCCCTGCTTTTGCCTTCTGCAACTTGGGTGACGAGGCTAGAGCTCTTATTGGTGAAGACTAAGGGAAAAAAGTCACTGAGTACCTCAGCCTTCTCCATGTCCTGGGTAACCAGGTCACTCCTTTCCTTCCAGAGAGGACCCAGATTCTCCCTGGACCTCCTTTTGTCCCCAATATACCTATAGAAGCTTTTCTCATTGCTTTTGACATCCCTGGCCAGATTCAATTCCATGAGGGCTTTAGCCTACCTTACCTGATCCCTGGCCACTGAGACAACCTCTTTGTATTCCTCCCAGGTTACTCATCCTTGCTTCCACTCTCTGTAGGCTTTCTTCTTTATTTTCAGTTGATCCAGAAGCTGCTTGTTCATCCAATCAGCCCTTCTGGTATTTTTGCCTGAATTCCTCTTCATGGGGTTGCATTGCTCCTGAGCTTGGAGGAGGTGCTCTTTGAATATCAACCAACTTTCCTGGTCCTCTCTGCTCTCCAGGGCTTCATCCAATGGTACTTTGCCCTGAAGATGAAGTCTGCTCTTTCAAAGTTCGGTGTAGAGAGCTTGCTACGCACCCTTCTCGCTGCCCTAAGGATCTTGAACTCTACCATCTCATGGTCACTGCAGCCAAGGCTGCCCTTGAGCTCCTTGTTCCTCACCAGCCACTCCCTGTTGGTGAGAACAAAGTCCAGCATAGCACCTCTCCTCATTAGCTCCTCTATCACTTGCAGGAGGAAGTCACCATCCACGCATTCCAGGAACCTCCTGGACTGCCTGTGCCCTGCCGTGTTGTCTCTCCAACAGATGTCAGGGTGGTTGAAGTCCCCCATGAGGACCAGGGCTTGTGACCAGGCTGCTTCTGTCTGCCTGTAGAGGGCCTCATCCACTCAGTCCTCCTGGACAGGTGGCCTGTAGCAAACCCCCACTGTAACATTACCTGTCCTTTCTCTTCATTTAATCCTGGCCCATCAGCTCCCTGTCTGCTCCTCCTCCATCCCCAGGCAGTGGCTGATGAGACCAGGGTAGAGCCAGGGGCAACAGCAGCCACAGTCCCCCCACGTCTGACGCCAGCCCCGAGGGAGTGCCAGCGACCAGGGCAGGCAAACAGGTTGTGGCATGGCAGTACTGCCATGCCACAACCTGTTTGCCTGCCCTGGTCGCTGGCACTCCCTCGGGGCTGGCGTCAGACGTGGGGGGACTGTGGCTGCTGTTGCCCCTGGCTCTACCCTGGTCTCATCAGCCACTGTTACACAAGCTGCAGGCTCCTGGCGGCTCCTGGTATCTCTCTCAGCTCCCCCTGAGGCTCTTGGGTTTGGGAATCCCCTCTGTGCACTGCACTGGGATGCTCCGATCTAGATCCTGCCAACACCAAAGCTGTTGCCTCAGCAATCGACACAAGTCGCCCTGTTGTCTTGCTCCTATGCTTCCCTCAGCATCCACTGATGGTCATTGTTGGAAAGAATGGCTCTTGGCCAGAGACATGATTGTTCCTGTGATTTATTTTCTGCCTAAATTAGCCCAAGGAGGGAAGATTATTTCCTTGTTTTGCATCTAGGAATTGGCTGAACCTTGAGCCTGCTCAGATACATGGATCAGCCTTTGGTAATTTATAGAAAGTGAAGTGGAGAACGAGTCCAGTGAGAAAACAGACAAAGTGATAAACAGATGGGTATAGAGCCAGCCAAAGTTGAAATACCTTTCTGGCTTTGTAGGTCATATTCAAAAGTAGTTTGTGCTGCAGTTCTCACCAGAAGTGGCCATCCAGGTAGGACACAACAAAACAGCTTTTTTTCTCCAAAGGCCTGAGCCAAAAGCAACAGTTTCTCTGGAGACAGGCACTTTTCAGCTTCTTGTTGTAACTTGGACCATGCTGTGGAGAGAAGTTATAGGTCAGACAGCTGGGAAGGCAGGGGATGCCTGGTAGTCAAAGGCTGAATGCGAGTCACCAGTGTGCCCTTGTGGTAAAGCACACCTACCGCACTCTGAGTTATCTTAGAAAAAATGTAGCCAGCAGACACAGGGAAGTGATCCTTCTCCTCTGTCTGTCACTTATGAAACATGCCTGGGGTCCCGTCTTTATTCTGGGGCTCCTCGTATATAGGAAATATGCTGACATTTTGGAACAAGTCCACTGGAAGCCCCCAAGGCAGTCAGGAGGCTTGAGGACATGAAGCAACAAGAGAGCCTGAGGGAATGAGGCATTAGGAAAAGAAGGCTCAAGGGAGATATTATGAGTGTCTACAAATATGTACTCCAAGGATGTGGAAAAGATGAAACCAGGCTCTTCTTAAAGGTACACAGTGGTAGGACGAGAGGCAACAGACACAATTTGGAATATGGGAAATTCTGTTTACATATTAGAAACTCTTTGTTTTTCACTTTTTTTTTTTTTGATCCTGAAAATTCTCAAGTAGTGGAATACAATGTCCACAGACATGCACACTCTGGCCTTGTGTCGTAGTTCAGCCCCAGTCGGGACCAGACTACGCAGTCTCTCTCCCGCTCCCCCCATCCTCCGAAAGAATAGGGGGAGAAATATAAGAAAAAAAACAGCTCGAGGTTTGAGATAAAGACGGGGAGGAATCCTTAAAGTTACCGTCACGGGCAAAACAGACTCGACTTGGGGAAAAACCATTCATTTATTACTAAAACTAGCAGGAGAATGAGACAGGGAACAAGATAACCTCCCCCCACCCCTCCCTCTTCCCAGGCTTAACATTTATCTCTACTACCTTCCCCGCCCCGAGCGGCACGGGGGAAAAAGGGAATGGGGGTCGCGGTCAGTTCATCACGCGTTGTTTCATGCTGCTGCTTCACCGTTGGGGGAAGAACTCCCCTGCTCCTTCGTGGGGTCCCTCCCACGGGCCACAGTCCTTCGTGAAACTGCTCCGGCGTGGGTCATCTCTTCCACAGAGTGCAGTCCCTCTAGAACGGCTGTCCCAGCGGGCCCTCCACGGGCTACAGCCTCCCTCAGGCCTCCACCTGCTCCAGCGTGGGCTCCTCCACGGGCTGCAGGTGAATCTCTGCCCCTCCGTGGACCTCCGTGGGCTGCAGGGGGACAACCGGCTCCACCATGGTCGTCACCACAGGCTGCAGGGGAATCTTGGCCGGGAGCCACATTACTCCTCCCCCTCCTTCTTCACTGACCTCGGCGTCTGCAGCCGTTCCTCACAACAGGCTGGCAGACGCCTCTCAGGATCCTTTTTACATCTTATTCTCTTCCCGTCTTCTCTCCACTTCTTGCAGCCAGGCCAGGCCCGAGTTGGGCCCAGTCGGCTGCCCGGTGGGAGGCCAGAGGGTGAGGCCTGCAAGGCCCACAAGGCTCGCGCCTCCCCCTCTCTGCCCCCGCTCAGCTGGCTTCACATCTTCTCTCTCTTTCTTTTTTTTTTTTCTGTTTTTCCCCTTCTTAAATACGTTATCACAGAGGCGTTATCACGGGACATTCTGCTACCAATTGGCTTGGCCTTGGCCAGCAGCAGGTCCGCCCTAGGCCCAGTCGAGTCCAGTGAACAAAGGGGAGCGGCTTCTAGCAGTTTCCTACAGAAGCTACCACCTTAGGCCCCCCCTCACTAAACAAAACCAGAACACCTTGTAAATTTTCAAGAACTGACAGACACAGCTCTGACCAGCCTGGTCTAATGAGACGTCATCTGAGCAGGGACTTGGAATGGGTGATCTGAAGAGGTCCTGTCCAGCCCACATTATGCTATGGAAAGAGTAAATTATTTTGGCAGGTTTGTTTGTTAAAGGCTAGAAGTAAGGAGAAGACAAATACAGATGCAATTGATTTTGAGGAAATGGAGAACAGAAAGGTTATGGTCAAGTGAAAGGACCATTTATCTGGAATAGAGCTGTTTTTTTTTTTACCTAATGAGCTTTTCAGAAGCTTATTTATGAGACAGCATGGGCAGGATGGCAGGAAACTTCACTTATTTGTTCCTGAGATATCTTATTTTGGACAGAGGGAGAAAGCCCACAGTGCCTGGGAGGCTGAGCAGAGTACTCAGTGTCTGCAGGGCTGGGGGTGTTGACCATTGTGTTTGTGAGAGTTGCAGCCTTGGGGTGTGCTGAGAAGAGCCTGGGGTTAGACGCCATGCAGGAGCCAGGAGAGGCCAACTCAACCATGGTCTTGAGATCAGTGACAAGGGAGACATAAGGCATCAAGGAAAGAAAGACTCCCAAGGTGTTGCACAGGAGGATGTGTCAGAGAGATTGGTCACCAAGTGCAGGCCTATCTCCCGTTAAGTCCTCACCTTAGAAAAGCAGGTGTTGTCTGCAGGAGCAATACATGTCACTATGGGAGGAGGGAAGACCACAGCATGGGAGTTTCAGACTTGCTAAAAGCAAGCAATTTTCCTCCCCATTTAATTCTTTGTTCCCTTTGCAGAATCATTTCCAGCAGCTCTGCTCTTGCTGGGCTCTTGGTGAGAACATGTGGGTTTTTTGAGTCTGTCTCACTCATGCAGGAGGATCAGTCTCAGCACGCACCTTGGCTATCTCATCCTCACTCCCTTCCTGATGCAACCACTGGGTAAGCATTGGCTTTGAGTGGAGGCCTGACTTTTCTTCTTCCCAGGAGACCCTCACCCCCTCAACAGTTCTCTGCAGGAAGCTGCTGTTGAATTATGGGCAAATGTTAGCAAACATCAGATAACAAGTGTGGTTTTGCACCTGCTTTCTGAAGATGCTTTCACTGATGGAAAAAAAAAGAAAAGATGAGATCAAGAAGAGACAGCTGCTCTCCTGGTCATCTTAGACCCTTTGCCTTCCTCTTCTCTTGCCAACCATCCACCTCCCCCTGTCTCTCTCTTCTGATCTGTCTGGGCACAGTGTTTCATAGACATGTCATTGCAGAAGCCCTGTTCTATCTCGGCAGTACACATTTTCCTTCCTATGCACAGGACTTCTGAAAATGCTGCAGGGATATGAAAGCTCTCTCATCCCACTCGCCTTCTTATGAGTCTCTGTCCTGGCTGGCACATATCCCGCAGTGTGCCCTGGTGAGCCTTTCCTCCTGCATGTTTAAATTGCCAGAGCTTCCTTTTCACTCCCTTCCTTGACCTCAGAGCCTTTTGAGACAAGAGGGAACAGGGAACAGGATGAAACTTCTCAAAGGCATTCCCAGGTCCCTTACTCTGCTGGAGGTGTCCTGCACCCAGCACAGCAGGACCAGGCACTACAGGCTGTTCCCTGGAGACTCCGGGAAGCATGAGAGTGGGGACCTGGGTGAAAGCACAGCTCTCCTCTGGGGGTATCCCTCTGGGAGATAATTGGCATTATTGTACTGTGGGATCCATGCAGAGCTGAGGTCTCAGATCTCCTACTCAAATATACACAGCACCTTGCTGTTCCTATCCATGGGGTTCTGGCTGCAGCAAAAGTGACAGGGAGCCTTCTCCTCTGACACTTTGCATCCACTTGTTTTGCATCTTGGAGCCTTTCCCTGCACAGTTGTTGATCTTTGCTTACTTCCAGGCACCATGGGGCAGATCACCGTCACTCAGCAAGAAGGACAAATCACAGTAGAGGAGAGACACAACTTTCAAACGTGTGCCTACAAGACCACTGACTTTAATGGCTTGTTCTGGTACAAACAAGGAAACAAGGAAAGAACAAGCCCCACAGCATATCTTGTATCAGGTAGAAGCTGGTCTCAAGCAAAGTGGCTGTTTCACCAGGTTGCTGAACACCACAGGGAAATACAGCTCACAGGGAAATTTCCTCCTGCGGCTGGAGGAAATCAGGGTGTCTGACAGCGCCTTGTACCTCTGTGCTCTTGTCGTGTTTTACCTCCAATTGGAACCAGACTACACAGTCTCTCTCTCACTTCCCCCACCCTCCAAGAGAATAGGGAGAAGTAATATAAGAAAAAAAGGCTTGAGGTTTGAGATAAGGACAGAAAGAAATCCTTAAAGTCAACGTTGCAGGCAAAACAGACTCGAATTGGGGAAAACTATTTGTTTATTACTAAAAGCAAAGCAGGATAATGAGACAGAGAACACGATAACCTCCTCCCCACCCCTCCCTCTTCCCGGGTTTAACATTATCTCTACCACCTTCCCCACCCCAAGTAGCACGGGGGGAAGAGGGAATGGGGGTCGCAGTCAGTTCATCACACATTGTTTTATGCCGCTGCTTCATCATCGGGGGAAGAACTCCTCGCATTCCTCCCCTGCTCCAGCGTGGGGTCCCACCCACAGGCCACAGTCCTTTGTGAGACTGCTCCAACATGGGTCATCTCTTCCATGGGGTGCAGTGTCTCTGCAACGGCTCCCCCAGGGAGCCCTTCACGGGCCACAGCCTCCTTCAGGCATCCACCTGCTCTAGCGTGGGATCCTCCATGGGCTGCAGGGGGATCTCTGCTCCTCTGTGGGCCTCCATGGGCTGCAGGGGGATCTCTGCTGCTCTGTGGACCTCCATGGGCTGCAGGGGGATAACCTGCTTCACCGTGGTCTTCATGGATCCTGAAATCCATCATTTCATGGTCACTGCAGCCAAGGCTGCCTCTGATCTTCACACCCACCAACAAGCCCTTCTTGCTTGATATGTATGAGGTCCTGTAGAACACCTGTTCTCGTTGAATTCTCTGTCACTTTGGTGATGAAGTTGTCATCCATGCACTTCAGGAGCCTCCTGGCTTGCTTATGTCCTGCTATGTTGTCTCTCCAGCAGATATTGTGGTGACTGAAATTCCCCATGAAGGACCAGAGCCTGTGAATGTGAAGATGCTCCTGTCTACCTGTAGAGGGCCTCATCTGCTTATTTTTGCTGGTCAGGCCAACTATAGCGGATGTCACCCTCACCTGTCTTCTCTTTCTTTCTTACCCATAACACCTCACTTGGCATATCATCCCCTGTCAGAGCTCCAGTCACTCCAACTGCCCTCTCACAGAAAAGGCTAGTTGCCCCTCTTGTCTTCACAGCCTGCCCTTTTCAATGGACCTCCATTGCACTGCTCCATTGCAACACTCCAGATACGGGAGCCAGCCCACTCCATCTCTGTGATCCCAACAGGATTGTGGGCCTGCAACTGCACATAGCTCTCTAACTCCTGGTGTTTATTCCCCATGTTGCTTGCATTAGTGTACAGGCACTTCACAGAGGCAGCCCAACATGTTGAACTCCTAGAAAGCATTTTGGGGACTTCTCCACAGTGATGCCTTGTAGGCAATTCCTTGCTTACATGCAAGTGCTAAAGGTGACTCCAGTCAAGACCTATTTTCTTGATCTTGTGATCCCTTCCTGGCACATCATCCCAGGCCCTTTGCTCATCGACTGTGCCTCGCACTCCCCTGAAAGGACTGTGGGTTACTCTCTCCCTCTCTCATGACTCCTAGTTTAAAGCCCTTCTTATCAGGTCAGCCATTCTACTGGCAAAGATAACTTTGCCTCATTTGGTAAGGTGGATCCCACCTCTCCTGAGCAGATGCTGCTCAGCAAACAGGGTCCCATGGTTGTAGGATCTAAAACCCTGTTGTCTATTCCAATTCCACAGCTAATTATTGAGCTGTATTATCAGTGCCTTCCTCCTCGCACTCTTTACCCTCACCAGTGGGCTAGAGTATAACACCACCTGGGCCCCCGTACCCTTGAGCACTTCCCACAGAGCTCTGTAACGACTTTTGATATTGTCCAGGTTTCCCCTGCAGTATAATTTGTGCTCACAATAAATAATAGCAGGAGTAGCAGTCAGAGAGCAGAAAGAGCTTTACCAGTCCCTCCACAACATCCCAGATCCCAGGCTCTGGCAGGTGCCAAACTTCTCCTGATGATAGTCCAAGTCGGCACATTGATGCCTCTGTTGTCTGCAGCAGGGAGTCACCCATAAGGATCACATGCCACTTCTTCCTGCTGGCAATGCATGGTTTAGGGTCAGATGGACCAGATCCTTTGCTTCAAGGCACATCTAGCTTCTCTTTAACTTTGAGGGTGGTGAATCTATTTTGTAGTTGTAAGCCCTTATGTGGGGCAGGACCCTTTCGCTTGGTGCTGGAAGTCATCAGCTTCCATTCTGAGATTGTTCCCTGGGAAAGTGCTTTTGAAGGCTTTAGAATCCATGAGTGGTGGTCAGTTTTTAAGAAACACCTTTTAAAAGCACAGAACCAGGCAATTCCTTTGCATCTTAAGTTAAGCAAGTGGGACAGAAGACCTCATGGAACTCAAGAGGAAAAAAAAAAAAAGTACAATCTCTGGAAGCAAGGTCAGACTTTGAAGGAAGATTACAGAGCTATAATTTGCATATGCATGGAGAAGACAGAACTTGACCAGCTGCAAGTGAGCAGGCTGTGCAGCAGCAGAGGAGTTGAGAGGGAGATAGGTAAGATTTTTCTCGGAGATGCAGCAGCTTGAGATGGGCATTTCATCACAGCTGAGGATGCTGCCAACAGCAGCAGAGGTGGAAGATCTCACAACAGTGCTCTGCAGGAAGGAGCTAAGTATGGGGCCAAGCAGGGTTACCAGCACAGCAAAGGGCTGGATGACAATGGTGGAGTGCTGGCACTACTTGAGACAGGGCTTATTGCAGCTGTTGGCCAGCAGGGTCAGGCCACAGGACTGACAGGGCTACCACAGCTTGCACCAGTTGTAGCAGGACACGTCTTGGGGCCCCAGGTACGCCTGGGAGGCAGGACAGGGAGAAATCAAAACATGGAAATGCGTGATAATCAGCCTGTCATCACATTGTGATGGAGCCAATACATATGCAGATGGAGGTTGTGCAAAAATGTATGAGGGCTGCTTGGCCTCAACCTGTTAGGACCCAAAAAGAGCCACCAGCTCCTATGCAGCTACTGCCTAGCCCCTGAGTGGCAGAGAAGCCACCTCAGTACAGTCCCAGCTTCCCTCCCATCTAACCTCCCTCTCCCACAACCAGCAGCTCCAAGATCTAGTGTAGAACAAAGCTGGTGTCAGCTGAGAGGTCCACTGAGGTGAGACCTCTTTTTAGAGAAAGCAGAGAAGGAGAAGGAGCTTCAGACTCACCTGGTTCCCAAGGGGAAGGAGGCAAGAGAAGCAGATGAGACACAGAGGAGCTGGGCTGGCTTTTATCACAGACCTTTACTGCCCCAGGCTGACAGAGACATCCCTTGTAGAGGTGGTTGTTTTCTGGCAAGCTCATCCTGAATGCAAAACATCACAGCTGATGGTATGGGTTGTGTTTTGGCTTCCAGAATTGCTGTCTTTTCATTTACTGTTTTATTCCATGCATATTCCTCAGTGAAGACATCTTTTGCATGACAGGATGAACAGCCCAAGAATTTCCAGAGCAAAACATATCTGTGTGGCCAGAGAATTCTGCTCATATGCTGGAGGAGTCAAGTAAATTATGTGAGTCTGAGTTGCACCTTTGGGTCTTTTTGGGACCCTGTTGTCAAGAAGTGGCCCGTCTCCTGGGTTTGACCCTATCGCAAATAACACTGCTCCCAGGAAAATTCTGCTGGCCACTTCTGTGTCCTCCATCTCTACACTAGGGAGGGAGGTCAGGGGAGAGACGTGGTGCAGTGTCCATTCTCAGAAAGAAAGGTCTGACAACAAATCATGTAATTAAATGTCTGGTTTAGTAAGGCAGAATAAAAAGAGAAAAATAGTAAGTAAGAAGTAAATAAGTAAATCTTACATTCCTTCAGATGCTGGAAATCCCGGATTCATGCAGCGTTGTAGAGACTCAGGTGGATTTTCCCAAGACACACTGCACAGATCCCTTCCAGAAAGAGCTTTCGGTTCTCTCCCATGCTGCGGTGCCTCTTATTTTGTGTAACAAAAAAAAAAAAACCAAAAACCAAAAGCCGAAAAACCAAAATCTTACATCTTCTCCTTACACGCTGGAAGGTTATTTCTGCCATAACACTCACCAGTGCGCAGCACAGGCTGAATCGACTGCTCCAGCAGATTCCCTTGCAGCAGCTACTCATGCTAATAGATGGGCTTCTCAAGCCTTTCATGCAAGACCCAGCAGAGCATGTATCTCTTGCCCAAGATCACTGACTTCTGGAACACAATGTGTTCCACAAGGCTCCCAATACACCTCCTGTCTCTGTACAGTCCGTCTCCGTACCCACACAACATCATTAGGATGTTTAGGGCCTTGTCCTTCCCCAGAATGCTCCACACAATCCCTGTTGAGGCTGTCCTCGGGATTTCCCCAGTTGAGTGCACCATTGGTCATGTTTATGCATATGTCTGCACTTGTCTGCGTGACGGATTTGTTCAAGTGTTTGTCAGAGCAGATTTTTGTATGATTCTACACAGGCGCGCATGAGCATGTGTATGTTTGTGTGTCTTTGTATGTCACTCGTAATGAGGGAATTTTCTGGTCACAACCAGGGTGCTCTCCAGTGCTCTGTCCATGAGCTCCACAGAACAGTCAGATCCACAGGAAGCCTAAGTACAGCTGAACAACAACAGAATAAACCTGGCAGAGAATTGTCCTCACTTTTTCAATCCTTCACAGGTGCTCAAATGCAACCTTTGGTATCTTCAGCCCTCCTTTTCCCACCCCTGCAAAGCACACACTCCACTACTGCTAATTTCATGCTCCAATAAGGATGGATGACACTAGTTTTGGTTCTTAGTAATTCAACATGACAGTATTTGGAGTGCCTCAGCACAACTGGAAGTCACCTCTCTGTTCGTTAGCCCAAGACACAGCTGTTGTGTAAAGTGCTAGAGAGTACAAAAGGACGAGGTTTGCTTTATGAACTCCTTGTCTGAGGCAAGAAAATATTACTGGCTCATTGTCAACTTTATGTCCAGCGGGAACACCCAGGTCATTTTCTGCAAAGGTGCTTTACAGCTGAGTAATCCTTAGCAGATACTGCTGCAGGTGCTTGTTCCTCCCCAGGTGCAGGACTTTGCCCTTTGTGTCCAAAGGGGGAAGTGTAGGTACCTTGTTGCCCTCCCACAGGCAGGGCACCAAACCAGCTCCTTCCCATTGACTCTCAAGGTGCTCACATCATTTGGGCACTGCATTGCAGTCACCTGCAGCATCAGCTCCTTCCACTGACATCCCTCCTTCTTCTGGTACTGGTCATTTGGGAGCAATGAGCCCAGGCACCTTCTGGGTACTGCCCAGTCCACCAAGAACAGGGGCTACTTTGTCCAGGGGATGTTCACCACCTGGGGAGATTTCAGCTTCAGTTCACCCATTAAAATATCTTTCTTACCCCGTTATCAGCTTACCTCCTCTCTCTCTGAGTCCTTGTGCATGGAGGAATTTGGAAGCAGCTGCTTCCAAAATATCAGAGGCTCAACTAAGAGAAACCTGAAACCTTTTGTAAAGAACGCTACACCTGCATTTCCCAGAGCCATGACTGTTATGAGGATCCGTTGTGCCTTCAAAAGCCCTCCCACCAACAAAGAGCTCACAAAAGCAGGTGCACTCTGCAGCCAGGGAGAGATGTTCCTTCACAAGAGTGAACCTTATGAAGGGAGAGGGAAACCCAGGAAAAACAGCAAGAAGACACTGTGACTGCTCGCTTTGCTGCAAAGAGAAGCAAAGGCAAAAGCTGAATGGGCCTCACTCTTGTCCTCCTCACCCCAGAGGTGTGACTGTGTCGCACATGCTCGGGCACACTCTGCAGGATGCAGCCATTTCATTGTGCTGCCAGGAGTGCCTTACTGTGTAGTGTGCTGCGAGTCTCTCAAGGGACAGGGATCCTGGAGCCAGGAAAAATGATCTTCACCATGGCTCTGCCGGCATATGTTCTGCTAATGCTGTCAGGTGAGTGTTTGTGTGCGCTTCCTATTGTCTCCCACAGTTTCTCGTAGGCTTTGTGGAGGTCCATGCTGACAAGATGATGAGGAGAGGGAGAAATGCAGAGAGGTGATGGATGTAGATGTCTGAACTTTCATTTTCTTTGGAAAGACAGCAAGTTTGAGGAAAACACATCCGCAAACACTGGCCAAGTGAGAGAAGGAAGCAAGCTGCTCTGCAGATACATTTCTGCCTGTGTTGCAGGTCTTGTAGGAGGTGACCCCCAGAAGCCATTCTTCTCTGACATGTCAGCCACAGCTGGGCAGCGAGTGGTTCTGCCCTGCCAGTCCAGCAAGGAGGACATGGACAGCACTTTGAATTTCATCTGGTACAGCCAGCTCCCAGGGGAAACCTTTACATTTCTCCTGGAAGCGTTCAGAGCTTCAGGGAAGGAGAAGTTCCACAACGGCCGATTCTCCATGGTGGTCTATGAAAATAAAACAGCTCCCTTACAAATAGAGACTGTCTCCTTCCAAGACACTGCAACTTACTACTGTGCTCTGAGACGCCACGTTAAGCTAAGCCCCACTTCCGCTCGTGCAAAATGTGCATTGCAAGAAGAGCACAGGAGGGGTGAGGTTCTGCGTCTTTCAGCCTTGGCAGTGCTTTTGTCCCTGAAATGATCCTCTCCTTCTTATCTCAACCTTTTCAATATCTCCCATCCCAACTCCACCCTACTTTTCTCAAGACTCCATCTGTGCAGAGGTATTTAGATGAGGGACTCGGAAATGCAGAGCCATGGGACTGTTAGCAGATGAGTCGAGACACTTTTAGCTTTCCTCCCTTCCTCACACAGAAACCAACACCCCTCAAGGAAATAATCAACACCCTTGGACATAACCTCCAGTTGCAGCTGACACTGTAGAAGCCAGTGCTGCTGGGGTGACAGCATCCTGGCCAAGGTCTTGACCCAGCTATGGACAGAGCTGGAGGATCCATGTCTCTGCTTTGCTCCTGGCCAGCCGTAGCCCTCTACACAGCTACCCGATGGACCACAGACTCTCCTTTGCAGAGCAGCCAAGGAGCAAGGAAGCAGCTTTTACCTAATGCCTCAGGGCTGGGCAGGGTGTCCTTCTCTGTGCTGTGTGTGCTTCAATGGTGAGATCCTCCCACACCCCAGTCAGTACAAAGGCAACATCTTTAGAAATTGTTAATAAAAAGAAAATCTAAAGAAAGCATTGTAAAATGAAGAAATACTTCAGTGATCAATAGCATTGCAGCTGGTGAGGCATGAATCTCTACACATGAATAAAAGATATCTCCTAACAGCAACAAATCATCAAATAAGGATGATTGATAAAGATGAAGATGAATAAGAGCACGAATGATGAAGATAAAGACAAAGATGAAGATGTTGACGATGATGGTGGTGAGGAGGAGGAGGAAGAAGGAGGAGAATGATGATGAGGATAATGATAAGGTCCTCCCGGGACTGTGTTCACGGTTTGGTAGCACTGGGGAGACCCAAGGGTAATTTGGTTTAGGCAGCCCACAGCCCAGGCAGGACTCAGCTTGGCCTTTTCTCCACAGAGGACAGGACAGGGAGCTTCCTGCAGCCACACAGCTCCTGTCTCCCACAAGAGGATTTCCCATGAGAACAACCATAACTGCAGTCCCCTGGGCATGACCACACTGGATCTGAAGGACAGCTTCTTATGTCCTGGCAGGAACAACAGGAAAAGACACCCAAGTGTACCCTGGCAATTACACCCACTTTCTCTTTACCACCTCTCAGGGTCTGGGTTCAGAGCTGGCACAGGCCAGAGCCGTGCCAAGGGAGTAAGAGGACTCTAAGTGGAGCACAGAGTGGGGTGATGTTAAAACGAAGCCGTTCTGGCTACGTGGACTGCCGTGTCCATGGGATTATTTGCCATCTCGGGAAGGACGAAGAGGAGATTTGGTTTCCAAGAGCTTGAGCGAAACCCTGCAGGCCCAGCAGCTCCCGAGCAGCATCTGCCACTGCCCACCTCTGTTGTTTGCTGAAGCTGGAAGGCACAGCGGACACAGCCCAATGTCACTGGTCAGGCACAGGCCAGCGATACAGCCCAGCAGCAAAGAAGGGCAAGACCCGGCTGCCAGACCTGGGAGGGGTGTTCGGGGCTTGCCGGGCTGCAGTGGCCGTGGGGAAGAAGGAGGAGTGTGGGGCAAGGGGGAAGGAGTGGGGGGGTGTCATTTCTGAACTGCGCCTCTTTTCCCCTTGGGCAGGGGATGGCAGTGAGGGCAGGGCGGTCTGGGGGTGCGGGGCACGGGGAGGGTCCTGCGAGGGGCGGCTGCGGGCCGACAGCCCGAGCCAGGCGCTGAGGCTGAGACTGG
>WHYT01013455.1:31303-41539 GCA_009806455.1 Tetrax tetrax | reverse complement strand
GCTTACACCGCACTTATCATCCTACTTGAACACCTTCCAAGAGCGGCGTTGAGCAATCGGATGGTCACGTGGCTTTGTTCTCTTTGGCCTGTCCCCAGGGGAAGAGCGTGTGCGCTGGAATGTCTTGTTTTGGTAGGGTTTGGTGGTGGTTTGTTGTTGTGTTTTTTGTTGGGTTTTATTTTTTTTTTATTTTTTTTTTAAGGAATAGACATTTCTGGAAACTTGTACGAGTCAGAATGTAAATTTTAAAATGTCACGCTGCACTTCTTGCTGCTCGACTTGCGGGGCTCGGTTTTAATGAGGTCTCCAGGGACGAGGGTAGTCGTGTGGTGGTACTTCAGAACGCACAAAGATGTGGCAACGGCCCCGTTTCGGAACTGGGAGAGCCCCCTGCCCCCTTCCCCCAAAGCAGGGAGGAATGCTGGCACAGGTTGTGGCTTATAAATAAAACCCAGTTAAACGCAACCCGGAACCGATAGTGCTACCTGGCTTTATGGGAACTTTAAATCCACGGATCGTTCTGCCAAAATCAAACCAGCTAGAGGAAAAAAAATAATAAATCATCTTTGTTGCCTAAATGCTAACTTTCAAGGGTTATCATCTTGCTGCTCTTAGAGCTGAATGTGGCGTTTTTGCTGGCGGCTGGATTTTTTTCTGCCCCCCCAAAGGACAGACGGGCTCTTGGCTGGAACTGTAAGTTCACTCTTCCATTGTTGCCTTGTCAGTTTGGTCGCGGAGGCTATTGACGCTCGCGCTTGTCGAACAGACCCGAAAAGCGCGGTGCACCTGCTTAATCATATAATTGCAGCGGTCATTGAGATGAAACTGTAGAATATGAATTCGGTTAAGACGGCTGTGCGCTGAGTGCCTGTTCTAGCTTGACATCCCGGCCCCATTTGAAATAAGAAAAATAAAGCCTTTGTATCACTCTGCGTTTGGGTAATTTTAACTATTTCTCTGTCTCGTTCCCCAGACTCAGAGCGGTGATTTTGGCATTTTGAATAGCGTGGCGGTCGTCTTTAGGATTATGCTTAGGGTACCCAGCTCTTAAGACTAAAAACAAATCATGGAGGCTGTTTCTTTGTAGTACAGTTAAAAAAAAAAAAAAACAAACCCAAAAGTGCACATAGGATTTCAGTGAAAGAAGTGGCTTTCCTTGTAAAATGGTGTCCCTGCTCTCCTGTGTCTAGAAGGGCACGGCTGATATTTCTGCTGTCTTTTCTAGTGAAGCTTATCCTGTGATCCAGGCTTGGGTTTGTAGTAGGTGATTGTTTTTAAAGTGTCATCACGACAAACTTACAATCCCGGCAAGCTTTTGGAACCGCGTCTCGCTGAGCGCGCTCCCACGTGTTCGACATTTCTTAGCAGCGGCGGCCAATACCGTTCGCGTTGAGCACGGCTGCGAATCTTGCAAACCCTGTTAAAGTCTTAATGTGTGGGATTAAGCAGAAGATGCCCCCTGATGAGGCTCTGCATTGTTTCATTTGCCAGGGAAATATTACAGTTAATCTTCATGTAAGTATGGCTTGCTTTTTGTCCTGGTTATCGCTGTGCACTGGCATTAAGGCTATGTTCTTTTTTTAATTCTTTTTTTTTTTTTTAAATAAAAAACCTGTAAGCAAAGCCTTGAGGTTGCTTTGTTGATACCTGAGTGGCAAGCAGGAGGGGCTGCCCTGTGTTGTGCTGCCGCCTTCCCCTCTCGAGCCTGCTCTCACGGAAAGCAGAGCATCATCTTTTTATTTTTTTTATTTTTAGAACATCAATTAATCGCTCTTTCAAATACGTGCTTAATTGCTGCCTTACCTTGTGCCTGCCTGTTGTACCTGGAGCAGGTCGAGCAGACCATTCATCGGGAAGCCGAGGGAGTAAATCCTGCAAGGTGCTGAGTGCCCCTCTCGGAGGGTTGGCGCGCGCGCCTCGCCGCTGGATCGCTCTGGGAGAAAGGTGCTGGCAGCTGGCTCCTTGGAGAATCCAGGTTTGCCGCCTCTGCACGGATGCCGGCAGCGAGGGGGAGATGCCGGAGGACAACAGGGTCAGTGGCTGGCAATTCCTGATAGACTTTTCCATTGTTTTCTTATTTGTTTTTTGTCTTCAAGCAAGTGAAAGCAGCAGGAACCGGGCTGTGAGGAAGGGAAGGGTGCATCTGAAACGAGCCCAGCGCAGAGCGATTGCTGGTTGCAGTATAACTTCACCTTCTCGGCACCTGTTGGTACTTGGTGGCCTTCTTAAACCGTGATTTAATCAGAGTCAGAACCAGGATAAACACACAGCAGGTTGTTGTTAGGGCAGGAAAGTGCTCCCAGTTAAAGCCACAAGCTCCCGTATGGAGCGGGTTCCCAGCCAAATAGCGATCTGTTTTACTGTCTGCTTAAATTAGAGGTGATGTGATGCTGAGGGAGAGGTGTCTGAATTTTCTGCTTTGCTCTCCTGCCACTCTGGACAGTATTCTGGCAGCAAAAATGAGAGATTGCTGAAGAACATTTTAAAAATATTGGATGTGACTGATACATGTGGGTGTGCGGATAGGAGTTCGGCGTTTCATTGTGTGTCTTATTGTGTGCGTTCAGCTTCCCTCCTTTCACTCCCTCCATTTCCCTGTGGATTTTGTCCATGTCTTTCTGGAATAATGAACATAGAGGGTTGCTCTTTGTTTTTCTTCACCAAAATAGAGCTCGCGTGACTGAAGAATCATACGACCTTGCCATCTCTGGTTTCTACTCGGTCATGCAGCCTGTGTGTGCCGGTGCCTGTCGATTCTGGCGGGGAGCTTGCGGGTGAACTGCCCTCGCCGTTAGAAAACACTCCGTGTGATGGATCTTTTACCGCAGCCCGCGGAAATGGTCCGAGTTAGTTTTATTGCTGGCAGAACCATGCGGTTCTCGCTTCCCCCAAGCCCCAAATTTTTTCTTCGTCTTTTTTTTTTTTTTCTATTTTTTAATTTTTTTTTTTTTTTTTGCTCCTTTGTTTTTCTTTTTAGGGCTGGGGAGAGGTTTCTCCCTGATGATACATTCAGCGAAAGCTGCTTCATCAGGGGGAAGCTGGTGGAAGCTAATGCTCTATTACACTCTCCCTTCTGCTGAAGGCAAATGAAACCAGTTATGTTTTTCTTCTGTCGAATACCATTAATTCAAACTCACTGACCTTCCCCTCAAATCTTCAAAGCCACCACAGCTGAATAGAAATGCCTGCAGAGCGCTGGTTTTGCGCAGCGGCGAGGCAGGTTTTAAACCTTGCGATAACCGGGCTGCTTTCGTGCTGAGCTCATGTTCTGCGTGAGAGATGTGTCCGTGTCGATGGTAGCTGGGAGCAGCCCTCCGTAGCGGGGCGTTGCGATGCTTCTCAAAGGCAGCTGCTTCGTGGACTCATTTCCACAAAAGTTTTGGTGATGGCCTTGATTGGTAATCCTCTAATTTGTATGATAGGATTGTAAAGTAAACAAGGTTGAAATAAAGAAACAACCCTTCTAGGAGTGAGGCACTTACCCTGGAAATGTCAAATCTGTGAGGTGACTCAGCATGGTTACACTGACTTACTCCTAGGTGCCACCAAAGCCACCTCCTACTGTTTTGGGTTTTTTTTTGTTTTTTCCTCTTTTACGGCTTTCAACCTGCCGCTGTGTCAGTTGTGAAATGAGGGAAGCGGTGAAAATGAGGAAGCTACGTGCTCGGCGTTTTGTTTAGCAGGCCTCGCATGTAGGTAACTTAATCCTCCCGGCCTGGGGGAGGAATCTGTGCGCGGTTACTGGGGTGAGCGTAGATCCCAAGAGGAGAATGTGGCTTTGAGAGACTGAGGGGGGGGACAATGCTGAGATGTCAGAAATCAGATCCTTGTAACTCAGTAGCAGAGTCTGCGTTCCTTGAAAGGGAAGGTATGCGAGGAGGTGTTAACTCCTCTTCTCATGGCTGATGGGAGCGACCGTGCCCTGCGAGTGAGCTCACGGCCAGTGCCGCCTCACGCTTTTCTAAACGTTGTGGACACCATAATGAACTCCTGTGCTTTGCGTGGAGCTCCAGGGTCTTGGATTTAAACGGATTCTGGCACGCTTGCAACTGCTGCGAAAGTTGTAAGTTAGTCATAATCCATCTTTTTAAATTACTTTGTGGTTTCTGCCATGTTTTCTGTTGTTTGATGTTGGCAGTGTGACCAGAAGGTTGCCATGAGAAGGTAAGTTTAAATACTTGCCTTGTTTGGATCAAGCAGGAGGAGATTTCCTCACTAAATAGCCATCCTCTGTTAAATTTGGAGAAGGCAAAAGCAGCACATCGTACAGGTGGAGAAGAGCCACAGCGCTAGTGAGCAGGGCGAGGGGGATGGATCTCAAAACACGAGTTGTGGTTGAGTGCAGGACCGAAGAAATACTCCCATGCCTTCAGCAGGTCGTTCAAACTGCAAACCCCATTTTAATTACTGGTCACTGCTTGAATTTCCCCAACGTGATACTGAGACTTGCATCTTGCAAAATGAAACAGAAAGTATTGTGAAATTGAAATGGTAAGCCCTTGCATCCACGAGAAGGCATTATTTTGCGTTTTAAACCGTGCCACAAAGCGTGTGCATCAGAAAGAAGTAAAATTTGCTGACCCACTGAAATGAACTTGACGTTCAGTCCTGCAAGGCTTCTTGACCGCCGGGCGATTACGCCATCTGCCCATCTTCTGTTGCTAAACTCAGTTTTACAGATTGAGAGCATAGATTGTTTAGGAGAGGGGTGTGCTCGATTCTTGGCGTACATTGAAGCTGGAGGATTAGATTCTTGCGTTAGGATGCGGAGCAATCAAATGCCAACGTGCGAGCTCCTCTCCCTGAGCTTCCTTCATCAGTTCTTGCAGACACATGTTGATTTGTGCAGCTCCTCAGATGCGGTCCCATGCCTCACCTTTACAGTGACTTCTTGCGGAAAGTTTGTCCCTTCACGCTCACCTGCTGTAGCTTTTTAAATGTCAGTTCTCTGGAAAAAGAAAAAAAAATCTTTGGTCATTTCAGTGTGATGTACCAGAAAAAGATGCAGGGTTAAGCAAAGATTTGCTTGTTGTGCCTGCTTAGTCATAGCAAGAAATGTGTTTTGTGGGGTTATTGTCTGTGTGGGAGTTCTAGAGAAGGTGATTGGGGTGAAGGTGCCTCAAGAGAGCCCAGGTGCTGCTGGTGCCTCTTCTCAATGTTGTGCTCGTGGCATCAGGGCCTTGCAAACTGTTTTCCTCCATCAGTTTTTTTCTGGAGTTGGTTGGGCAAGTGGGGACTGTGTATGAGAAGAGCTTAAGTTATAACTGGCTGGTTTGAGCCCGAACCAGCATCTCTCTCTGGTTCAAGCCAAAAGTTTTAGTCCTTGGCTGATGATAGTGCATTTGATGTAGTTTCCTTTTTTTGTTGGACTTCAGTTCATCCGTTTGCAAGGGCTTCCTACTCAGTGTGGCTGGGATGCCACAGGATTCTTCAGGGTCAGGAGCTGCATTAGTGTGTTTATTTTAAAAGAATCTTGGCGTATGTACAGCTTAGTAGTCTTTAAATTGTCCTCTGTGCCTCTTGGTGGCTTCCAAAGTCACAGGTTTCTTCGCTGCCACCTGAAGTTCAATGTAATTAGGACACTTGAGGATATTTTGCGTGCACACCTCTCGCACCAGCTTTCTGCAGACTGGAAAGGCACAAGAAGTGAGTCTTAAGATCGGTGAACTTCATCATCATCTGTAGGTTTTGTTTTACTTCAGATAGTCAAGAGTATGGTGCTATGGTGCTGAAGGCTTTTACTCTTCTTTACAAGGAGCTTCTACAGCAGAGAAGCCTCTGAAAGGAAAGAGGGTCCTGAGCAGGCAGGTTACGTGCTTCTGCAAATAAGTGGGCCTTGTCATGAAATCACAGAATGGTTTGGGTTGGAAGGGACCATCAAAAGCCCACCCAGCCCAACCCCCCTGCCAGGAGCAGGGACATCTCCAACCAGATCAGGTTGCTCAGAGCCCCGGCCAACCTGGCCTGGAATGTTTCCAGGGATGGGGCATCCAGCACATCTCTGGGCAACCGCTGGTATTGTCACTGGTGTTAGTTTTCTCTTGCTAATTTTCCTTAATATGCCAAAATTGTGGTCAAGAGCATGTAAAACACCTAGGGTGGTGGGTAATGTTCCCCTAATTCTTTGAAGACATAGGATGGATCAGAAGCTGAAACCGCTTGGCTCCGTCAAAGCTGTTGTGTTTAGGCACGAGTCCGTAACTGCTTTTCGGTTCTCCCAAAGTCACCCAAAAGGCATCGGGACTTTGCAGCCTGCACGTTCTTCTCTGAGGGATGAAGCTGACCAGGCTGCCGCACGCGTCACAGAAACCCACATCAACTGTTTTTAGGTCATTACCAGACCGGACTAAATTTAGCACATGAGCCAGAAGTGCAAGGCTTTGTGTCCAGCCTCCTGCCCGGTCCCTGGGTCTGGGCTGTCTGCTTGGGCTGTGCCCCACATCTGCTGAAGACCAGGGGTGTGTGTTCTTCCTCCCTGTCTGGTTGGTTGTTTTTTTGTTTTTTTGTTTTTTTTTTTTTAATCCCACAACACAGCGACACCACGCAAATTTGTTTGCAAAACACCATATGAAGCGGAGAGGGAGTTTTAGGGAAGAGCACAAGCAGTTTGCTGAGCTGGTAATCGGGTACGGAGCTCCTCACCCTGTGGATGGTGGGCTTGGGTCCCATCTAGGGTTGACACTGGTTCCAGGTGACCAAGAGGAGAAGCCTGCCCAGTTTTTGGTCACCCATGTATGGGTTGGCTGCCCCCGCAGCCCAAAAGCTGTGCATTGCTGGATTCTGGTTGCTGCTGGAGATCTGTGCTGGTTTGGGGATGGGAGCAGCTCACGCTTGGAGTGAAAGGGGAAACACTTTTCTCGTTAACCTTAAAATACATCTCAAGGAGAGAATGTTCCCACCCCCTTTCTTTTGAGCCCTGCATCTCTGCTAAAATTGTCAAAATGGCAGAGATGAGTAAAGGGAGGGTGGAAATAAGTCACTCTGACAGGACGAGGGAAAATTTCAAGGCTCCTGGGAGCAGCGTGCCGGTTCTACAGTTCCAAGCTGTCCTTTGTTTTAACTTCCTTGGCTGGTTTGAGACTCTATTCATTTGCAGTAGCACGCTGGTTAATTGGGAGATTTCTGTGGATTAGTAATATTGTCATCCAAAGTGGCTTAAAGTCTGTCGAGCCTGCTTAATTCTGATTTATTAAAGAGGGCTGTGATAAATGTGTGTCTTTGAAACTCTTGCTGGGTCTGCTGGAGGTCACCTGTAATTCAGAGCATCTGGCGGAGGTCAGCGCCAGGCTTTTTGTTCTGTAGTGGTGTAAGCTTTGGGGTTTTTTCTCTTTTTTCTTTTTTTTTTTTTTTTTTTTTTTTTTTTTTTTTTTTTAGCTCATCTCTGAAGGAGGAGATACTTCAAACTCAGTGACAAAATCCCACTTTTCAGGCAGCTGCACCCACTAACGACTAAACAGTGTTAATTAGTTTTTAGTGCAGTTGCAGTAGTGTTCCTTTTGTCCTTCTATAATGGTGATCAACAGATGATGTCAAGGAATCTTCTGTTTCGGCTGAATTTAATTATAAGAAAGCACTGCCTTCACTCTGCAAAGCTCAATAACACAGTCTAAAAGCTGGGAATAGCAGTGGTGGTGTCTGTAAAACTCAATTACAAAGTTCGGTTTTAAATTGACTGCTTTCTTTTTGATCCACGTAACAAACTTCAGGTATTGTTCTTCCTGCAGGAAACCTCCAGGCAAGTGTTCTTCCTGCAGCTACCAGAAAGACGTGGACATAAATTGGGATGGCTAATTTGGAAAACTCCCCTGGGCTCTGCCTTCAGAGATGTGCCTCTCGTTAGGGAGCTGAGAGGGAAGGGGGATAATTAAGCCTGAGCAGATGTGCTAGAACAAGCTCTTGGATCAGAAGCAGAAAGGCTGGGTGATGAGGAGCTCCTGACACCAGGAGGTGGAAACTTGCTCCTCTGCCCTCGTGTCTCCCACTTGAAGTAGATTTATCAGTTATGCTGGGTAGGAAGCTTTGCTTTTAAGTGCTTCCAGGTTGTGAGAGCACCTTCCACGCCATTCCAGGGAAATTTCCCAGCTTCTCTCCAGCCCTTCCATCCGTGTGGCTTTGAGATTGTTTCAGAGGAAAGTGCCTGGCCTCAGCGATGAGGACTACGTGTTCCTGTGTTTTAGCAACACCCTCTGCTGTTCTGCTGGTTGTGTTACTAAAAAAAAAACCCCAAAACCTACCTTTTTCCCTTCCTCTGATTGTGGTGGCGTTGCTTGTGCTGGAGCAGCTTTAATGAACCGCTGCTTCCCTGTGGGATGCTGAGATTGGAGGCTTCACGTAGCAAGAGAAAGCCACGGCGCTTGAGAAATAGCCGGGACGACTCGCTGTTGCTTTTGGTGCAGCTGCTGAGCAAAGGCCTGGTCTTCAAAGGCTGGAAACCATTTTTGGTTTTTGACATAAGTGAATGCAGCGTGGCAGGCGTCCCGGGGTGAGGGCACCCTCCGTTCTGGGCACTGGTGCCGCCCCAGCTCTGCCTGGCCGCGGTTTTGTGGATGGCTGGCGAGCTCAGGCCCGCTGGTTGCATTCACATCCCCAAACAAAAGCCCCAAAGGCTTTGTTAGGCTCCTTCCTTGGCAACCTTTCTGCCGCGTCCCTAAAGCTTGCCTTTCCGTTGCGCGAGGAAGCTGGTGTGGGGATCATTGTTAGTCTCCAAGTATGGCCCTTTCATAGCTTCCTCTCAAGTACAATGTCTCTTTCGACCTTAAACCACAGAAAAATCCTGTGCAGTTAATCCTTTGGGAAAGGCCCAAAACCCCTCGGAAGCGCTGGAGACTTTTAAAAATACTCGTTTGCAGGCGAGCGTTTAACTTGTTGATGGTAGGAACTGGAATTGCTGAGACTAATGGAAGCACCGGCCTGATTTCTTCCATTTCCAGGGCTGCTAAAGAAGTGAACTCTTTACAGGTGGTTTGGTGATTAACTGACAAAGCCTTGTCTGTGGTTAGAAGCAGTGGCTCGATGGGTGGGAAACGGAATGCATCGACCCTCTGTCTAACCTGGGAAATGTTTGCATTCACCCTCTGTCTAACCTGGGAAATGTTTTTGTCTGTTGGTATTTTCTCACGAGTGATAGGAACATCGGAAGCTGACCTGGCTTGGAACAGGTAGAAAGCTCAGTGATAGACTCATCTTTACAAACTAAACCTTTAAATACAAGTGGGCAAACAGACTGAACAGCATAAAACTGGGGCAAAACCACTTGCCTTGTGCGTCTTGCCTGTTTACAGCCAGCACCAGGACGTTGGATCTGTTTATAGCATCGACAGAGGAAGCACTGAGCAGGCTGCAGTGCCCCATTGCTCTCTTTACATAGCAAGAATAAAGGGGATAATGGATTTAATAGCGATGACAATGGCATATTGGATTGTCGTAGGCATTTGTGTACAAAGCTGTGGCATGCGGGGAGCTCCTACGGCTTTTCTTTTAGCAAAACTGGACTGCCATTTCCTGGTACGTGCGACTGTTTGCCGTTTTCTCTTCATATTGCAGGTGACCTAGAAAGAAAGAAAACAGTCTCTGTAAGCTTCAGCTTCTGTTTGTAAGCAAGGACTGAAAGGGGCTTGTTCCTAAATAACTTTTTTTTTTTTCTGCTTTGGTTTGAGAAAAACCAGTGTATGGTCTGTGTTGGAAATTGTGGTGTGGTTGTCATAACTTCACTTGTTCTGTGATTCAGATATGGAGTAGAGTCATCTCTGGCTCTGTCCTTCAGGTCATTCGTTTGGGTTAAAAAACCCAACAGCATCGTGTGTAAAGTCCTGTCTGAGCTATTCCTTTAAAACATCCTTCCTGAGAAGCCTTTTAACAAAACTGAGGAGAGGAGAAGCAAATCTGATCCCTGCAGAAGTTCTGGCAGCTCTGGCAGGTCTCCTTGCTGTAGCACAGAGAAGAGGATAAATCTGATGCTTGTGGTTTTTGCAAGCGGTCTATAAAAGGCACGCTGCCCTTAAATTCCCCATCGCCCATTTCAGATGCACCCTTGTGACGTGTGGGTGCTGTTAACAGACTTGTTAACGACAGCGTTTAGTTAATGGACATACTGGTGTCAGCCCTTTTGCGTAGGTAAGAGGTGGACAGCCCCAAGGACAGTGTTCATCCTCATGATTCCACCTGCCAGTCACCCAGTCTGTGTCTGCTGGACCTCAGAATCAGCAGAAGAGCAGAGTTTAACTTGTTCTTGGAAAA
>WHYT01013455.1:0-31283 GCA_009806455.1 Tetrax tetrax | reverse complement strand
TCTTGGAGTAAAAAAAAAAAAAAAAAACATTTCGGTGAAGGCTATAGAAACCTAAGCCAAACTTCACTTGAGGGAAGAGGCCACGTGTTAAAATAATAGGTGTCTTCAGGAAGTCGAAATTGGTGAAGCATTCCAACAACGCGAACACGTGAAAAGCATTTGGCTTCTAACAGACCTTGTAAAATGTGTGGTGGGGCACAGCCGCTGAAACGCAGTTGAATCTTAGACTCGGTGTCAGGTCTAGCACGCGTTTGGGGTCACGCTCTCAATTCTGTGGTTTTACAACCACGGCTTCTCTTTCAGAAGTGTTTTGACACTTCTTGAACCCTCACAAAGAGGAAATGGACTGTACCCAACACAACTGGAAGAAGAAACCATTGTATGTTCTCCTTCTGATATTTCACTTAAAATGCACTTGAAAATTCTCGCTTGTTTGAGAAGTTTTATTTGTACATTAAATGCTCCATTCCGACCGGTGTGTATGGTCGCCTTGGTAACAAACTTCTCTTGATGGAAGCTGTAGCAGTGCAAATATTCTATCGAGTGGTTTCGCTTAGAGACAGATGTATGGCCATGTAAACTACTACTGCCGCTGTCTTCAGTGCTTCTGGATCTGACTTTGGTTTCCCCCGTGACCGACTTTGACCGTCAGCGTAGTGAATTCTGTGGCTTCTGGCTCGGTGACCGGCTGTGAGCGCAAGGTTCCCGATTATTTCCGCCTTGTTCACGCCAGGTGAGCAGCTTGTATTGAACTCTTCTGGGAGGCTCACGCATCGGGTCAGAGGAGACCAGTGCAATCGTAACGTGGGGACCTTTTCACCTCTCCAGTTATCCCAGAAAAGCCCAGAGCCTTACGCTCCTGTGTCGTGGCTCCATACGTTGTCTTCCTTGCTGGTCCTTTCTGGTAGGATGCCTTCCTCGGCCTGCACAGCCATCTCCAACTAGGAGCAGTTTAAGGAGTTTGATGGTTGCTTATCATTACAGACTAATTGCACTTAAATTCTCTTGGTTTCTAGTGTGTCTTCTTACTGAGATTCAAAGAAATCTTGCGCTTGTGGAGGCAATGCTACGTTGCGTTATGGTCATGCGTGGGAACATCAGTTAAGCTGTACTGATCACAGCTTCCTTCTGACTCCATTTCATCAAGTCCAGTCTCTTCCTTTCACGTTTAAAAATCTTCTTCTCAATTTGACTAAAGCGTTTCCTTGCCCTTCTCGAGCAGCACCTCAGCCACCCTGGGCGCCGTTTTAAGTGGTTTCAAGCTATTTCTGTCCAACGTGCTGCTCCTGGCACTGACCAGCACCACGTGCAGCACCAAAACGCACTCATCTCGCAAGCAAAGCTCCGCTGCGATGCAAATCGGGTGTTGCTGAGCCTCCACACGTTCTCATCCTGAATTGCGCTTGGCTAACAGTACCTAGTCAAACGAGGACCCGATCCTTGTACGTGTATTTTTCTTGTCTATAAACGCAGATAAATTGCACGGTGATCAGCACCGCCAAGCTGGAGTTTGGCTCGTTATCTGCTGTTAAAATGATGCTGATTGTGTTCTCGGCTAATCTGATTGTGAAGGAGCTCTTGGTGCCACCACTGCAATTAATTGTTGACCCATCCAGTGGAAGCTTGAGAAAGCAGTTTTTTAAACAAGTTTATTCCAATCTGTTTTCTCTACAGAAAAAAAAAAAAAGTCTGCTATCTAAACAAGCTGAAACTTTTCAAGGGAGCAGTACAGAGTTGAGGAGGGCAATGAATAAATTTTTCTGAAGGAAAAGGGCAGTGTTACTTAATCCAGAACGATATGAGATGGACCTTGTTGTCTTCTTGTGGTGGTTCCCTTCACTTCTGGTAAGGGAAGACCAGGTTTGGAGTGTAGGAAAAAGGCTGACTTGGTTCCTAACAGGTTCATAGCAGACAACTTGTATGCAAAGTGTCTTCTGGGAAAAGCTGGCTTTTCCTTCTGCCTTTTCCTTATTACTCCAGCTTCTTGGCACGAAGTGTAGTGGAGAGTGGCCAGGCGTAAATCATCAAGAGCTCCAAAGGAAGGAAGCCAGACCGAAGGGCTTGCTGGAGCAGCAGTTCCTTCTCCCAAAAACCCCAGTTGCACCCACAAGGTGCCTTTCAGGACATGTGGCTGTGCTAGGAAGGTGCTTTTCATGGGGTTGCTGGTGACAGGGGTGTTTATCGTGGGGAAATCTGCCATCCTTGATGTGAAATTGTGAAAGGTGTATGCAGAATTAACTTAAGATGTTTTCTCTTGTGTGATTTCTCATCTGAGTTGGTTAAAATCTGGTAGAGGGGTAGTGTGTAAGGGTTTGGGTTTTTTTAAAAGCAAAAATGCATTTCTAAGAAGAAAATGCTTGTGCACAGTAAAATAAAAACTCAGCAGCCAAGTGCAGGGTGCTGTTCAGTTATTTATTTGCAGTTCCCTCGCTTCCAGAGCATTTTTGGCAGCAATCATAACCAACCGTCGTCTTGCAACGACGTGTAACGCTGTCCCTGGGTCACTTGTCGCAGCGGTAGGGAGGGTGGAGGGATGGGAAAGCTGGTTGTCTTCAGAGCTTTCCACGGTTGCCACCGAGTGACTTGCTGTAGGATTTAAGAGTTTTGTGTCTTTCAAAGCTGTGGGATTCCGGGGCAAGCATAATTCAGGCACAGGAAGACTGAGGTTTGCCCCAGGTATGTGAAGATCAACCGCTGACTGCCCCAGGGGTGTCTTCTCTTCTTGAGGCTGGTGCAGACCACAGGGCTGTGGATACCAACACCTGAAATTGTCCAACACAACATCCTTGGCAAACAGCAAAGCTATTTCTGGTGCTAGAAAACGCCTTGGCTTGAAGCTGGAAACTGTGAGCAGTGCCCTGCGGCAACAAGAATAATTAGCTTGGGGGAAAAACAGTAGATTTTAATAATCTGCATGAGTTTAGCCTGGAGTTCTCAAGAAGTTTGCAACAGGATGACTGAAGTGCTGCCTCTTGCTCCTTGAAGAAATCACAGGAGCTTTTTTTTTCCCCCTTTTCTAACCAGAGTGTCCTTTCTTCTGGTGTGCTGCAGGGATAGATAGAGAAGTGTGAAGAAAGTTAAACATGAGTAAAGGGCAGGGTCCTGGGGAAAATAAGAATAAATATTCCTGATGCTTAAAGCACGGAAGTCGTGGTGCCGGCTGCGGTTTCACGTGTGCAGCTGGCACCTCAGGTGACTTCTCCCAGGTAAAGGCAGGGAGTTGAGAGGAGGCTGGGCAGCCCGCGAAAGCTTGCAGGCGGGGAGGCGACTGAGCTGAACTTGCCCTTTTGCTGCCCACGCGTCAGCGTAACCGGTAACGCCGCTAAATCATAGGGCTCCGTAGAGATAACTGCAGGTTGTGCGTTTCTGAGAGTGGAACTCGTTGGCCTTTGTAAGAAAATAAACACGAACAACCGTCGGTCCCAATATTAGAGGCTATTTGTGTTGCAAAATTCTGCTTGCAAGTACATCAGAAGAATTCACACCTCTGATGCCTCGCACAAGCACAGCAGTGCTTTCTGTGCCACAGACAGCTGGAGCGGTTGCGCTTCTGTCGCACGGCTGGTGCAGCAGCACTCGCTGCCTGCAAAGCAAAGCTCTTCACGAAGGAAAAGAAATAATCAGCGGTATTAATCTCCTTTTTAAAACATCCCCTGTCACAAAATGTGGCGAGTTATTTTCTCAAAGATGGGTTCTCAACTGCTTAGGTGGCAGAGCTGGATGATTTTATTTTTTTTTAAATATACATAGATGTGATCTTATTATTTTTCCCTCAAATTCAGAATGTCTTCTCTGATGAGGTTTTTCAGCTGGAAGGAGAGCTGCAGACAAATCTCCATAAATAAGAGAAGATGTGGCAGAGATCCTTAGAAGGCAGGAACTTGCTTTCTGGTGATGACCATCGACCTATCTGCAGCATCTCTGGAGATGCATGTAGATAAACACACAACTTGATTTTTCCCTGCGGCATTCCAGCTTTCTGCTGCTTTGGGGCAGGGTGCTCGTGGCCATTTGTGTCGCTAAGCTCGTAAAAATATTTTCCGTGAAATATTTTTAGCTGAAAAACTGATTTGCCCAAGCTTATAACTTATGTTAATTTTTAAAGAAACTTAATGAAGGATTTTTTTAATTTTTTTTTTTTTTTAAGGCTAAATGTTTGCCAGGAAAAAAACACTCAACCCTGCAAACAGACTAGCCATCTGTCGGCCGCGATGTTCATCTGGGATTTTAGGAGATCTGGGGGTGAAGTTGAATCCTAACAACTTTTTTTTTTTTTCTGTAGAGATCCAGCCCTATGGTGGTGGGTGGCCCGGTGCGAGGACGAGGGAATGAGAACTTGACCCTGGAACAGGCAAATCCACAGCAGCCAGTCTGTTTCTGGCTAATGGTGGGGCAGTCTCTTACTCTCCAGATCTGAAAGGTTTTGTGTGGGTTTTTTGTCCCAACGCAGAACAGGCAAAATGCTTTAAATCACTTTTCGTTCTGACTGAAGAAACAATTTCCTAGGAGCTCAACCCTGAATAATAGAGCCTTGATCTTGATAGGGGGCTGCGGATGTTACTGTAATGCTAATACGTGGCGCGGCACATTGCAGGCACTGTATAGGGAGTCTGTAATCAGCTGCAGAAAAATTCCCTTCTGTCTCTCTCCTAGCAACCCCTTCTGAACTGATATTTGAAAATAAGCTTACTTTCCAAATCATCATCTAAATATTTTCGACACTTACTGTCATTAAAATTCTCTTAATAGTCTTAGGACTGAGGTAATTCATCTTCAGGTCCTTAGAACTCCCTTCCAGTTTCTGTAGTCTTAAGGTAAAACATTTGAACTTTTTATCCATTAGAAGCCCGACTTGTATCCAGATTTTGCTCTTTTCTCTTCATTTTTCAGCGGCTATATTTGACACAAAGTCAAATTAGCATACTGAGATGATAAGGAGATAAAAGCAGCAAGGCCAGAAGTCACCTAGGAGCAAGCTGAGAGCCTTGAAAGGGATCTGGTTGTATTTTTGTTAAACATTTTACCACGTGTGATGTGTTACTGACTGGTTTTGTAGCTCTGTAATCTTGACCCTGTATACGCGCGGTGTAGCCGTGCGCCCTGCTGTGGAAACAAGGCAGACTGCTTGTACCAGTATGAACCACTGGATTGCCACTGGAATCGAGAACGTTAAAGTCTTTGTCTGTTATCTGCTCGTTCTCTTTCTGTAAATCTGAATAATGAAGAGTGCAGTGACAGAGAGCCTGGGCGTAGAGCAGTTCGTCTGGACGGAGCAGACTACAGGAAGGTGAGGGGTCTGGGGTTGTCCCTGTAAAAGTTGACTGGTGTTGGAAGTTCTGAGCGCTTGCAGGAGCGCTTTCTGCACAGGTTTACATCAGTAGCCGAGGAAGGAGGTGGATGGGAATCCTGGACGTAGATGTGGCTATCCTGGGAGAAACACACAGCTCCGAATGCAGGAGGGGAGGTTCATTGTGCCCTATGCGCAGCTGGGTTCCTTAAGTCTTGTGGGTCTCCAAACTGGCTACTCTTTTTTTGGATCTGAGACAACTGATTAATTACTGGCGTGTTCGGAACAGGATTCATTTGGGATTTGGATGTAAGACTTTTGCCTTATGGAAAAAATCTGTCTGAGCTGAGAAAATAGTTGGGTCAGAGTCTGCCTTCTTTACTCTGAGATACATTGCCGTGAGCCATGGTGGAGCTTTCTCTGGGAACGTGGTCTGGACAGTCCAGTCTTCCGAATGTGTTAGGTGCTGCTAGAGGGTTCCCTGGTACGGCTTTGTGGGATGGAGAAGCCTTGGTTCCATCTGCCACAGGTTCCTGGTCTTCCTGGAGTCCCCGTTTCCTTTTCTGAAGACTTCCTGGAGATGGAAAGAACTCATGAAGTGTAAATGTTCTTCTTTCTGTAATCGCTCCATGCACTTCTCTCACTGATGCTCTTGATCATTCTGTTAGTGGGATTTTGAGATTTCAAATTCCTGGGCATCTCAACCTTTAGAGGGAACTTAGTGAAGAGGGGAAAGGGAAGATGGTTCACCCCACTTGTGTTAGAAAGTGGGAGCTCGCGTGGAATTCCCCTCTTGCCCAGGAGAGAGAGCTTCCTCAGTTCTGCTAATGCATTTTCAGGGATTTCATCTGTGTTGATACAAGGGTTTTAGTGCTGAAATCCGCTTTGTTTTCAGTCTGTCTTGTATCAACGTTAATAAACAATGCGATCGTTCCCAAACCTAGCATCTGCATCCCAGTACATATCCCTTTTATGAACCTAACTCACTCGCTGGGCGTTTTGGTAGGAATATTAGGGCTTTGCCACAACAGGGAGAATAATCCAAAATGGCACCGCGTTGCTTACAAATAGTTTTTTGAACTTGGGAACGCTAGGACTGAGTCTGAGTGCAGAAAGCTCCGCTTTAATTTACGGTCGGTATTAACTTGTGGAGCCGAGGAGCGGATAAGCTGCAGCTGCTCAGGAACTCACTCCAAAGATCAGGCTGGGAGAGCTGGTTTTTATTAAGTGGTACTTGATATAGTCCTAAGTAAAACCACTTGTATTTAACCTGATCGGCGGAGCTGCCGTAAGTGTTAACATCCTTCGATATTAAACGTTTCGCTCTTGGGCATCGTCGTACGCGGTGGGTTTGTCTAAGAGCCTGTTTCTGAACGTGGGTTAGTTAGTTAGCCATTAGATGAGTGTGTGCATTTTGAAAGGAGCTTAAACTGAGTCAAGCCTATATTTAAAACTCACTGTCACAATACTGGGTGACGCCAAAAGATGTGGTGACAAGTGTCCCTTAACATCGGGTCTGAAGCAAGCTGCAGCACTGCGGTGTTAAGCCGCTCTCTGCAAACCTGTGTGGATGTCGCTGTTCCCAGAAATGGCTTTTAGCAGAGAAATCGTCGCTCTTGGGGCAGGAAGGCATCCATCTGCCCTTCGCGAGCTGCTCTTGGGTGACTGCCAGCTGCAGCGAGCTCCTCGCCATTTAACTGGAGGGCAGAGCAGCTTGTGCTGAACCAAGAAAACTCCTGAGCCAAAATAAACCAGTATAAACTTTTCTCCCTCCCCATGAGAACGAGGGGGAAGAGGGTTGTTGCGTCCAAATCCTTTTGGAGCTGGCAGTGTGGGAAAACTCCATCCAATCTGGGAGTCATTGTACTTGAGGAACTGTAATAAATCCTGACGGACCCCGCAGATGAGACTTGGATCTCCTGCGTACCAGTACGCGCGCAGACTGCCGGGATGGAACTGGCGCTCCTGGGTACAGGAGCCTCTTCTCTTAAGTTAGTTTGTGTCCCTCCCCTTAACCGGACTTTGTGGATCGTAACGTGTGATCGGGGATTCGAATTGAGCTGAGAATTAGTTGTTCCTGGGGGTAGGTCCCAGGCAGTCAGGTTCCTGGTGGGCCGGGAATATTTAAGTGGGTGTTTCTGTGTGTGCCAAAGCACATGGGTGCCAGGTTGCTCAGTGCCATGAAGGCGCAGGGGCTCAGCATAACTGCTGCAAAGTGGAGGGCATCCCGGGTGAATTTTGTGCCTTGAAAGCAAAAAAACCTTTTGCAGCAGAGTGAAGAATCTTGGTTGTAAAAGGAGACCTGGCTTCAGTTCGTCTCAGCCTGAGCATTCCTGCCAAGCTCTCTGTTAAAGATCTTTTATTAGCTATTCCGTGCCGTTGCCCCCTTCCCTCAAATGGGGGCAGCCTCTGCAGTGCAGAGCTGAAGCAGTCTGAAGTTCAGGTGGGAACAAACCTTTGATTTTTCTCCTGCTCTATTTTGTTCTCCAATCCTTCCCTTGCAATTCGTATTAAGATTATTGATTAAAGGTAATTGCTGTAGGATATTATTCACAATCCATTAATCCTGATTTATAGCAGAAATCTGCAGCGAGCTCGGATGCTGAAACATCATTGTTAATTGTCTTAACTGAGCTTTATTTGAAATAAAAATTTCTTGCCTTTACGTTTGTATTCCCTTCTTCCCACTTTGATTCTTTCCTTTAAATGTTGGAAAATACGGTGTCTCATAATCTCACCCTTCTGCCATCTCTGCGAAGATGCGGAGTTTTCTGGTCTTGCGAGTCAAATTAACGTGAGATCGCCGTAATTTGCATCGTAGCTGTGGGAGGCCATCTGACAGCGCCGAAGGCAGCCAAGGAGAATTGAATTCATCAGCTCTCGCGTTTGTCGGAGCGGGGACTGGGGCGAGCTCTGCTCCTCTCATCTGGGCAGGAGAGTAAACATTTCATGTGAGTGGCTGGCAAGGGTGGCTTTCTGCTCCGTGGCTCGTTTCCCGAGCGCTGGAAAGGAGAGATCTCTCTCTGAGTCCTGGCCTCACCTCTGAACCTTGCCCCTGGGATTTATATCTGTGTGCGGCGAGGCTTTGGAGCTGTTGCTGTTTCTGGATTTTAGCTCTCTCCGCAGCTCGAATATGTTTCCAAATACCTTGCTGATAGGGACTCGACGTTTTCATAAATCGGCGCTTACGCTGCGCAGAAGTAGATGGAGAGCACTGAGCAGCTCTGAGGGGAAGGGAGGCATCGTCTCAAGGTTGCTGAGTGAAGGGGGAGGGATTCTTCAGCGTGTAGAATTGGCTTTTACTAACGTCATTGTGGTGGTGTGGTCGCTTAGGTGTGTCAAGACGCTTGTAGGATATTTTGAATATTTGGTTTTAAACTATTTCATTTCACAGGCTTCTAGCAAGTTAACCCATATCTGAGTAAACGGGTTTTGTTTCCCTCAACGAAATGTTTTCCTTGACTTGACGTATCAGTATCGAGAGCAAACACGAAGTCACAATCTTAGGAGGACTCAATGAATTCGTTGTGAAGTTTTATGGACCACAAGGAAGTAAGTATATGACCCAGCCCTTCTATAAAAACAAACAAATGGCTCGTGGTGGGGAGAACAGTGAAGTGACACACTCTTTTAGAGTAGAAGAAGAGATGAGCAAATCTAAGTGAGGGTGAGAAATCAAAAAATCAAAGGGTAGCAGTGTTTGAAGGCTGCTCTCCCAAGGGCGGGGAGAAATACAACTGTGAGCATTAGCGCAGATGAGTCTCCTCCCTTGGAGCAGAGCAGAGCTGGGTGCTGCCTTTGGACAACTAAGCCCTCTGCTGTGGCCTTCAGCACCGGTCTCGTTGATCCTTAGCTTTTCTAGACCTCGCTCAGAAGTTTTGCATCAGTCATCTGAATGTTTGCAGAGTTTGTAATTAAGATGGCTTCTCTAGTGACTAGATCACAAGTCAGATTTCCAGCGTGCCTTAATTTAGCAACGTCTTTAAGGGTAAGTAGATTATTCCAAAGTCTCTGTTTTTAATAAGACTCTTGTGTCTTTGTGCTGAGATCTTCTACAGTATCAGTTAAAATCATGTATTTCTTGTCAGGCGGCGCAGGAAAAAGGCTTTTACCGTAGGAGGTTTGATATGAAATCTTACCCCCTGATGGAACGAAGTATTGTTCCAAAGATGTTTTGCTTAATGCTGTAGTTCTCTTTATTCTCTCTGGGTTATGAAGTGTCTAATACCTGCCTTTCTTTCATTGCAGCACCGTACGAAGGTGGAGTATGGAAAGTTAGAGTCGACCTTCCTGATAAATACCCTTTCAAATCCCCGTCTATAGGTAACCAATAATCACTTTCAGTCAAAATCCTTTCATGGTTTATGCAGGAGAGATGTTATTGCTTGCGGCGTTGTTGCAGGTGACGTTGCACCAACCCTCAGTGCAATTGTAAGATCTTTACTTCAAGTCTGCAGAACGCTTTTACCGTAGACTTCCAGGTGTCGCGTGCTGGGCAGAGCGGAAGTTTGGTCTTTTGGCTGCAGGGCTGGGAGCTGGAAATGTGATTTGGTCCCACGTTTGTTGATGATTGTGTCTCTCCACCACGTGTTTTTTTTAATAAGATATCCATTAGTGGGTAAGGTGCAGGACACCACAGCGAGTGCTGGAGCGTGTTTATATAAAATGACTCATTTAGTATGGAGAGCAAAGACCACAGTGCACGTTTGTAGTCTTGGAGTGAACCTAGCTTTTGGGACCTCTTGTCCAAAAGTGGGTGGGAGTGAAGGCAGGAGCTGAAGCCTCTGTTCTCTTGGACTAGGTGATGCATATGCAGAAGGACATGGAAGCAGGGACCTATCACCAGAAAAATTGCAGCTGGCTAGACTGGTTTGGCTTGTTTAACCTTCGAGAGCAAATAGGAAGTTTGAAGGAAATGTTCTTTAGACTGCATCAATCCTATCTTTGTTCTTGGGTAACGGTGACCTCACTTGGATGTCTTCTGGTACCTAACTTATTCCAGTCACTTAAGCTATAAATAAAATAGCCAATATTGCTTGGAAAACTGGAGCAGATGCATGGAGTTCCAACATCTCTATTCTGGCTTACAAAATAAGCGCTGGTAAGTCAGTGGCATGGCACTTCTGTGTCAGAAGGGTGTGATTGTGGCTCAAGCCACCGGAGGATTCTAAAGAAAGGAGAGAACTGCCCGAGGAGAACTGATGTGGAAACTTGACTCATCTGGGTTGGACGAGACGGGTCCCTTCCAAGATCAACATCTTGATTTGGAGTTGATAAGTATTGGCTGCTTTCTTAAAATAGAGTCTTAGGCTAAGAGTGCCTTCTGTTTAAGATCTCTCTGATGTGAAAAATAATTTGTCTCGTTCCAAATGTGTACCGTGCCTTTTCGGAAAGAACACCACTGTTTTTACGCCATCCTTTACCTTTCTTTTTTTTCTGCTGAAACCTTAACTTGAGCCACAGAAATGTGCAGGCAGCTGAGTAACAATGCAGTTGCTGCTACTACGCGAACCCTTTTCTCCTTCCTCTTGAGTCAGCTCTGAAACTTGCTGTAAACCTCTTAGGTTAGAGACTGTTTGGGGTGCTCAGGATGTTATTTGGTGCCAGTCATTTTTCCCTCCCCACTTCTAGTGCCGCAAACTGAAGCAGATCAGGGTACTGGTCATGTTGGCCATCTTAAATGTGAGCTGCCTACAGACAACTCTTCAGAGAACATAGAAAACCCAGTTTCCTTCTTATTAATTGTTTTGGTGCTAGTCTACTCCAGATTATTTTTCTCTCTCCTGATGTTCTTCCAGTGTGTCAGAAATCAAGGTTGCTGGCTTAAAGCTAAAACAAACTTTCCTTCCAGTAGCCCGCGAAGCCAACGCAGCTAAACGTTGGCCAGGCTCTCGTATATTCGTAGCGCTGTTGATTTAGGCTCGGGTTAGTTGCGTGGAAGGTGGTAGGTTGGACATTTTGATGGTTGGCTTGCAGGCTATGTCGTGCTCATTGGGTTAGGTGGGAGGAAAAGGCAGCCTGGGCTCAGAGTTGGCCCAGCTGTATTTTCAGAACTGACACCACGAGGATGGGCTTTCCCCTTGTGAACTTGGAGAGGGTGGTGGGGGTGTGTGTGTGAGAGGGGTTATTTTCTGCTCAAATTGCTTTTTCCCTTCTAATGTTGCTTTTGCTGTGTTCCTTCTGGTACAGCAGCTTTCCATCCTTCAGCTTGCTGATAATCCCCGTGTTGAGACTGTCTTATTCCAGACTCACGGCATCTTCTAGCATGCTCTCCTTGCTCTGTGAGTCTGTTTGAGCAATTGAAAACCACCTCTTCTCTCGCTGAGCTCCCCAAAACACCGGCTCTTGCTCTAGGGCCTGCCTTGCTGTCTGCTGGGCGAGGGCTGCTGGAAGTGCTGGTTACCTCCTGGGCACAGCAGCGTGCAGCTGAGGTTTCGGGTTGAATAAACAGCCGATGCTAGACGAGAGCTGGCTTTAGCAAAGCAGGAGGGAGGAAAGAGCTGTGGGGTGGAAGTGCCAAGAGGAGCGCTAGGACCCGGGGAAGCTCCCAATTGGCTGCAGGAAGAGGTTTGTTTTTCTTTGTCTGGTTCCCATTTCTGCTGCCCCAGCCCAGCTTATCTGGAGAGCCAGGGCTGAGTGACGTCTGGACCCTTGCCTCTGGGCCAGCGCGATCTCCGCACCGCTGCTCTCGGAGGCAGACTCCATCTGCAGTGCCCGATACCGCTGGGTTTGCCGTTACAGATAGCCCCAGAGCAAGCCTTCATCCCAGCTCTGCGCTGGGAGCATTCCCAGCCTTAGAAATGAGGCAAGATCCTCTTCTCTCCCAGATCTGCCTGTTCCGCTGAGCACGGGTGTCCTAACCCAGCCGTCCTCAGCCAGCTTGAGCTCTGGATAACACAGGGGTTGGAATTAGTAGGGAAGACATTTGCCGTGGCAATCTCTGATCTGTAAAGAGGTGGAAGAGAAGGATTTCAGAGGTGGTGGAGCCGTAAATGGACTGGAAGGTCATCTAGAGCACACATGCAGCTTGCGTGCAGCCCTTCTGTTCTCAGCACCGCGCAGCTCCCGCTGCGGTGCCGACACGCAGAGTTCAAGTTGTCTGTGTAAGTCACTGGCTTGTAGAAAGTATAGAATCCAGCAGTTTCTTTCCCTTTAATAAATTACACTTTTATGCTGAAGCTTCAAGCCAAAACGCTGTCCTTGCAGTTTCCTTATTACTCTGGTACCGTAGGCTAAAATTTTCTTTCCATCGTCAAAAATCTTAATGCAGCCTTGAACATGGCACGGGCTTTTTGCAGCAAATAACACGATGGCTTGAAGCGTATCCACGCGTTCTAGAAAGCGACTACTGAAAAATGACTGCTAATAGTTGCTTTGTAATCTGTTTAAATTGCTTTTATCCCAGCATGGCTCTGAGTAGAAGGTATGTGAAAACTTCATGTGCTCTTCTAAAGAGCAACTGACAAACCTGAGTGGAAAAGGTTTTTAAAGATTTGGCATCTGGAAAGGTGTGGACCTTTTCTTAAACCGTAAATGAGCAGTGGTCCTCTTCGCCTTTGAGGGTCTCTAGCCTTTGCTCAGCGTGGTGGCTCTTCTCCTGCCAAATCTTTGCTCCCTTGTCCCATCCACAGCTCCCTTTTCAAATATGCCTGGCATTTATTTCCTGCCCTCCTCAGGTTGTTAATTATCGCCGTTGCCTATTAAATGATGCTGCCCCAGGGACAGGCCACCTGACAATGCAGGTAATGCTTAAAGACCTAAACCATCCTGGGATCTCCGTGAAGAGAACAGTTCCTGGGAGAGCTTCCGTTGTTTCATCATGTCCTGTAATACCTTTCCGGTATTTCTGGCACTGCCTGTTCCCCGCTTGGTCATTGCTGGGTGATCGGACAGATCCCATCTTGGTGCAGGATGATTTTTCCTAACGAGCTATCCAACGCACAGTAAAAAGGGAAAAGCGCATCCTAGAAGAACACGAATCTAAACGGAGCCAGATGTCGGGCTGTCGAGTTGGCTCTGGGCTTGAGTGCTGCATTGAGACGAACTAACTTGGCGTGTGATCCCTAAATAGCCAGATATTCAGGGCTGAAACAAAACTCCTGAACTTGAGCAGCTTGTCAGAACAAAACCGACTCCTGAAAAATACCCCGCTGCTTTCTGAAGCTGGTGGATGCTGCTGCTCTTAATGCTTTTGTCAATTAATGTAAATATCCCTGTGTGCTTATGAGGGCCCCAAGCGCTCCCCTGCTAGATGTTTGGTTCCATTTTTCCTTTCTCCTAGACAATGTTTTGAGCTGTTTATGATTTCAGTAACTGCTGGCACTGCTTCTCTACTTTTCCCTGCCCTCTGGGATTTAATATCTTCAGGGGAACTTTCTGCCTAGGCTGTTCCTGCTTTTTCAGAGGGGAGTTGTGAAGTACTTCAAGTACTGTTCTTGAGCTCCCAGGTCACGAGAACACTCTGTGTAAATTTTGTGTGTTTTTCATCGGTCCGGACGCCTGCCAAGAGCCAGAGATTAATGCTCTTTGATGCCGTAAACATGGGAGGAAGCGCGGAGCGTCAATGGCCTGCCCTGTTTAGGTGAGAGGAGCGGTAGAAACACGTGACCCTGGGAGCCTGAGCGCTTACCTGGAAGCACCATAGCATTTATTTTATTGCTAAAATCTGCAGAAATATTAGACCGGCACTGAGTCACTCTGGTTCCTTAATAATCAAATGTCACAGCTGCAAAGTTTGCATACAATATGCTCAGAGCCTCAATTTCTGAAATAGCTTCTGTGTATTTATACACAGTTCTCATTTTCCTTCCATCTCTGTCCCAGTTATCTGCAGATATCTTGTGTTTATATTCCACCTTTCTCCTGTTTTGCAAAACAAAATGCCTGTATGTACACAAAACATATGGAAGCGCGCGTGTATGTATACCCGTACGTATATAATGGGAGATGTGGCAGCCAGCACAGGAACGAAGCCGTGTTTAGCTCCAGCCAGGATTTAACAGATCTCTCCTGGCCTGCGCTTAATTTTTCTTTTTAGCTGCAGCTGCTATTTTTACTTCCAGCTCCTCTCTGGATTGCCTTACATTTCGCTGCTTAGAATTTCATGAGTCACTTATCGCCTGTGACCGTTCTGAGCTTGCTCTTCCCCGCGCGTGGTGATCCTTATTCTGACCTATAAGCGACGTGAAAATGCTGATTCTTTCAAAGGCGCTTGGCTTTGTCTGAGGGGAAAGAGGAGACGGCGAAAGGTAATTTGTATCCTTGTCTCCACTCCGGTCTGATGCAGGAACGTGTGCTCTCTGCAGATTCCCCGTTACAGTCGGAGAATGGGAACGGGCTGACAAAATGGGGTAGGTGTTTTCAGCCTGGCTTGGCACGGAGTCGCTGCCTTCTGTGCCAGTCTCTGAAGCCTGGGCATCAGGTGATGGTGCACCTAAGCCGTGAGATGAACTGATAATTGAGCCATTGCTTTGTTGTGCTAGTTCTGCATGTTTTTCCAGAGATTGCTGCTCTTAGCACCAGTCTGTAAGCTTGTGGAGACTGCTTTTCTGTTTCCAAGAAGGACCGCTCAGCGATTGACTCTGAACAGGACGTCCAAAGTTGATACTCTGCCACTGTTTTCCATGAGCTACAGCCATATTTTCCTGTCCTGATCTTTCCCTCATGGAGCTGCTGCAGAATTATTTATGGTATTGTTTTGAAAAGCTACTAGAATTTGAGTGTGGTAATATAAACTGTTCTGCTTCTGCTGTTAGCAAGCTGACGTTACGCAGCACCTCGCACCACCACCGTGCAGTGGATGCCTTCCCGGTGAGTGCACGGTGTTATACTTGACTCTGTAGTTAGTGCTCTGAATGGGCTCCTAACCTCAAAACTTCATAAAAAAATAAATCCTTGCCTTTGCCAGTGAGAGCGTATTGACCTGAGAGTGCTGGAGGTGCTCTGAGTTGGGCAGATCTGTGCCCTTCAAATGGGGAAGAGCCACGCGCTAAACCAGTTGTCCCAGTCTGCAGAGGGAGATAGGTACTAAGCTGAGGACTCAGGCAAAGGTTGTCTTCTTCTCCCCAGTCTCCTGCCACAGTTTCTCAACGTGTGGTGCGTGTGGGCTCGTGATCAGTTACCCAATAAGCTAGTCCCTGAAATGAGTGCAATGTGTTTTTTAAAAATAAAAAAAAAAAAAGTACACGTGCCCTTGTGGGCTTTGGGTTTTTTGGGGAGGGGGAAGTAATAAACATTAAGTTTAGACTAATCTTTTCTGGCTGTTTGGCAACGCTGAACGAGTGCTTGGGAGATCTTTTTCCATTAGGAAGGTTGTCCAGTGGTTAAAAAAAGCAGAGGAAAAACACCGCTCCTGACCTCTCCGTGCTGTACCCGAGCTCTTGTGCTTTTTCCTCCTTCCTGCGTGCTTTAGAAGGGATAGCATCACTTTGAGCTGTGCTGCAGGGAAAAAAAATCCCTTTTTGGGACCTCTCCCCTACCTTCCCAGCCAAGCTGGCTGTACTTTGAGCGCAGATAAGCAGCGGGCCACCTTTTGAAGCAGCGCTTGTTGGGTTGCAGCCGGTTCCTGACTCGGAGGAGAAGCGCCGAGGGGTGCAGAAAGCTTTCTGCTGCTGCGGGCCAGCGTTGTGCAGCTGGAGCTGTGGAAGGAGCCAGGAGACAGTCTCCACTCTAGGTTGCTGATCCTTCTTCTCTCCAAGTTTTGAGTCCATTCTGCCTGAACGGTAGATTCGGGCTGTGCCAAGGTAGGGGACCATTCCTCAATCACAGCCCAGCCCTGTAGGCACGGGGATAGGGGAGCAATTGATGCAGAACAACCTCTCGCCTGATGGCTCCACAGGACCACGAGAGGTGCCTTGGGAGTCCTCAGCGTTCCCCACATTATCCAGGTATTTGGGCTCTGCCTCTTGGAGGAGAACTTGCTGGCAAAGCAGCTCACGACAGTTGGTTCTGGCAGTGCCTTCTAGCCGTTTCCTGGGAACTTTGGTCTGGAGATGGTCAACAGAGACGTTGACATCAACGGGAGTCTGTCCGCTGTGGTTTTGCTCACCTGGAGAGCGTGCTCGGCTGTCGCCCAGCCACAGGGCCCGATCCTTGGAGCGCCTGCTTTGACCCAAATGTGAGTCGGTGCCCTCGATGTTCAAACCCATCCGTGGCTGGCGCATGAGAGCGGTGAGAGAACTCCATGTCATACTGGAATTCTGTCCAGCTGCTGGAGCTTTGTGAATGTTCTTGTGTTTGCAGCCTCAAGGAAGATTGACAGCCTTTCAGTTAGCTGATTTTTTAATTTAAAAATGCGCTTCTCTTCAAAAACTTTCTCAACCCGAGGAGTGATTACTCCAGGGCTATTGCTGAAATACCAGCGTTTTTGAAGGTCAGCATCTGCATATTGGTCTCAGCGTCTTCCAGTATCGGAACAGATGTCTCCCTCTCTGTTGTGTAACTCCTTTCTGGATTTACAGGGTTTTTTCTGTTATTACCCAGAGGCTTTTTGTCCATACAGATTTTATGCAGTCCTGTTTTACCTTCAAAGGCAGTCCTGGATCTTGATGTTTCTGTGTAGAAAGGGTGAACTGCAGCCACCCTGCTGCTCGAATTCCCCCTAAGCGATGGCTTCTCCAGGGTTCAGTGTGAATATTATTTTAAGATGTTAATTTAAGTGTTTACAGCCAGTCCAGGACACAAAATCATGACTGCTCAGGCTGTCATCTCGGCTTCATGCTGCAGGCCATGGTGAGAACCCAAAATCAAGAGCCTGGCTCTTGGCACCCTTCATGGACCGCTCACTTGGAGTTCCGTGCTGTCCAGCTTGGGAGGCTTTTGTACTCCTGGCTTCCTCTTTAAGTCAGGATTTCATTTTTACATGGATGTTTACGCTTGCTTTGCCTTTTGTATTTGTAAAAATAAATACAGAGCAAGTCAGTGTTATTGGAGCAACGTTAGCGCTTTATCACTGCAGGAGACTTTACATTTCAAATAAAGGAGGAGATAATAGTTGGAGCTTATTTCTGGGTCAAGAAAAAGAAAGATATGAACAGAGCTGCTCTTGGCCTGCGCCGTTTGTCTCTGTAGGAGAATGAGACCGGAGGGACCTTGAGGGGTTACGAGAAGATGTGGCAACAACCTAGGAAGCGAGGAGTGCAGGGAGAGGATTCTGTGTTCTTTCTTGAAGAACAACTGTTTCATTTAGAAAGCTGGAGACCAAGGACGGTGTGAAAGAAGGGGTTGTTCCTTGCCTGGGTGAGTGCAAAGATGACGGAGAAGAATTACAGATCTCTGGCACAGGAGCTGCTTGAGCGGACAACCTAATCTCACCACCCTGGATGTCGAGTGCGGCTTAAATGCTGAAGTGTGTGAATGAAGAGTTGACCAGAACCTTACAGATGGGCTTGCAGCACAGCCTTGTTCAGGAAAGGTCCTAGGAGATAGGTGAGATGATCAGAAAACCAAAATGAGAGAAGGCAGAGGGATGCCCGTGTCTAGCTGGGTTAAAGAGAGCTGGTCTGCATCCCAGGTACCAGAACAAGGAGTGTTTAATTCAGCAGATCTACACGTTACCACCTTGTTCTTGTTACCTGGCGTCTTCCACTGTCCCCTCCTCTATTCCGCTTTATCAGAAACTTAACTCCCCCCCTTTGCCAAGAGAGAGACAAGATTTAGAATCAGGATCGCTGCTCGCTGCAGCTCTCCAGTGCCAGCATAATGGATCCGTGACCTGATTTAAACCTGCGAGAGCTGCCGTAACGTAAATATTTGATGAAACTACAGCTTCCCTTTTTAAGTCTGCTTCGGTTTTCAAGCTAAATCATGGCAGGATATTCCTGAAAGACACTTGTTAGCGTGGAGTTGTTTATGCAGTTCTCGGCTCTTCTTTTAGGGATTGCTCTGGCTTCGGGCATCGTTTCAGCCTTGCGTTGTATTTATGCAAAAATCGGAGCGGTACAAGCAAACATGAAATTATATTTGTGTCATAATACATGGAAAGAAAGGGAGTTCAATCCATATGTCAGCTCTTAGCCCAGATGGGAACCATGCTGTCACTCAAGTGACGATCGCTCCTTGTTTGGGCAGAGATGGTGCATCAGCGTTGCTGCAGGGGAGCCTGGAGGGGCTGGAAAAGGTGGGGAAGGTAGGCTTGCTCTGGAATGGAAAATTCTGTGTATTTTTAGTGCTGGAAGGAGCTTTTTTCAATGGATTGAGTCAATATCCCAGCCCTAAATTTCTTACCCATATTTATAAACATGGACTTTTGTCAGAAGAAATAGTTACTGTTAGCTGAAGTAGATTTCTGCCAGGAAGACGTGATTCCCACGCGGGCAGTGTTTGTAGGGTTTTACAACGCTAGGATGATGGTACAACAGAGGAGAGAAAGTTTTCTTTGATGTTCCGAAAAAAAACAACGGTAAGATCTGGAAGCAGCTTAACCTGGTATTAAAACAAGGCTTGCAGCAGCCCTGCTGAGCAGAGCCCGAGTTATTCAGCCAAGCCAGCAGAAGTGTGTAGGAATGCACATTTGGCAGTGAAATGATTGGAAAACTCAGTTTTGTGTCCCTGCACCATGTCCATTCTGTACTGGGGATGTGTCCTGCACCTGGATATTTGGGTTCCTCCTATCGAAAGGGAAGGGAAGAGTTTGGAAGCTGGGTTCTGCATCCACTCACAACCGTAGTCTGAAACACTTCCCTTTGCTTTTGGGGCGGATGTGCTTTACTTCTACACAAGCTGTGGTGCCAAGTATGGTCTGTTACAATTCCTTTAATATCTTTGTTTTATAAACTCTGTTTGTGGGAGGAGAGGGGAGTGTTTTTGAGGTGCCACCTGTCTTGAACTTGAGGTTTAGCTAGCTGGAGAACACGGCTTAGCTCTAGCTGCTGCTGTCAAATGCAGGTTTTATAGTGTGAGGCATCTTCTACCGCGATGACGTAAGTCTTGAAACCACAGGATGCTTTTTTAACAAGTCAATTTGCAAGTCGGAACGAAGAAAGCGCTGTCAGACCTCAAAGTCTGAAATGTGGACAAAGCCAAGGTGAGCTTTCTCATTTTAGACCTTGTGTCTGAGCTGGTTTCTTCTCCAGGAGACCAGAGGTACCAGCTGATGGATTAATTGCTGTATTGATGCAGAACTCGAAATACTAGCGCTCTGCACCGGTCTCTGCCCCTGAACGGCTTGCGAGGGTAGATTAATGTTGCGACTTCAAGTTCATAGAATATCTTTCTTGGAAGATGTTAAAAAAAATTAATCTTAAAGCAAACATTGAGCTTAAGTTTTGTGCTTCGTGTTCATTCAAAAAGATCCTTGCAACTTTTAAAAGCGCTTCGTAAGCCGCGGGTGCCGGACAGTGCCGATGGGCAGTTCTTTTCAAGATAACACCGAACCACAAAACCTTTGCGGTGCGGTTGCGCTGTAAGCAGAGGGTTTTGCTGAATTTCGAGGGAATGGACGAGGACCCTGGGGTCAGGACGTTGTCTGTGTGTTTTAAAGGTTACATAGCTATATATAGCTACAGCTGGCTTTTCTTTGAAACTCGTCAGATGAGTCCTTGTTCGGTAAATTCCAGACTTCTCTCTTTTTTTTTTTTTTTTTTAAAAAAAAAAATCTTTGGCTGTTTTCTGCTATTTACCAGTGTGTCTCTTTGCAGGATTCATGAATAAAATTTTCCATCCCAACATTGATGAAGCGTAAGTAAATCCCTCGTGTGTGGTTTTTCGAAGGAGTTTGTCTAATTGTCACTGTATTTTGGCTTCACAGTAACATGCTGATGAGCTGAATGATGCTTTAATCAATCTAACAGCCCAGAGTGGGGAATTTAATAAAGTAGATGTCACAAGTTTGACTTTCAGGAGTGGGTCAGGCTGGGGGCAAGACTGCACTCTTGCAGATGTGGTCTTTGTGTTGCAACATGCTTCATTTACAGGACATTCAAGGTTGCCAGTCCCCCTCATCGGCATCGTGCCGGCTTTCTAGAAAGAAGGAACAGTGTTGGCTAAGCCATCGCTCCTTCGTTAGCTGGAGTTCACATCTGTACTAAAATTCTTTAAAACACGAGGTGTTTTGCCACATTTTTTTCAGTTAATGTGAGCCACCTATGCTTAAGTCTCTCAACAGAGCCCCACACTGACCAGCTAATTCAGTAATGGCTCCAATTTACTTTCTTTTGTGCCAAATCTGAAGATTCATGTAGTTAAAGGCTGCCCCTCCATTAACCACAGGAGAGGGGTAAATCAGAGCCTACGTGAAACAGTGGGGCAGCGGCAGGGCGGGAGAAGGGAGGGGGTAGATTATATTAAATCCCCAGAGTATTTCTGAGTGTGACTGTGTTTAATTCCATCCTTTCCATATGTTTCAGGTCAGGAACTGTATGTCTAGATGTAATCAATCAAACTTGGACAGCTCTCTACGGTGAGTTTGGCTTTTCCCCAGAAGCCGATCACGTGGACGTCCCTATTTGGTGTGTTAACATAACACAGCTTGCTGGACGCAGATGATCTTGGGCCAGCTCTTTGGTTGTTTTTGTTGGGTTTTTTGACTGAAGTTTTAGACTCCTCACTGAGCCAAGATCACATGAAAAACAAGATTTTAATGTGAAAATACTGTTGTAAGCTGTCTCTCTGCCAGAGAGGCAAAAATATTCCATAAACCTCACAAAAGACCACTCAATCCATCGCTTGGCATTGTCTGGCAGCTGCACAACAGCACCCCACCGTGATTCAGCACTGAGAGAGAGGAGTGGCTGTGTCTGAAGTGAAACCTACTTCCAGCTCCCCCATCCACGTTTTGTAGGTGCATTTGAGCTGGTATTCTTTGTGCGCAAGGCTATGAGCCCACTTCTACAGAAGATGGCACCAGAAACCCTTCCTGTTTGTCATGGCAGCATCGTTTCATTGCAGGCTGGGTGGTGGTGTTGCATCTAATGACTGTGCTGCTTCGCTGCAGAATATTTTGGGGTTCCCACTGGGCTGTATCTGGCTGTAACTCTCCTTTTTAGAGATACGAAGAGGGTTAGCTGGTAGCTGAAGATCTGTTAAAATAGCATTTAGGGAAAGCTGAAATTGTTGAAAGGAATACAGCTGAGTATCTAGCCTGGGTTGGCTGCATTTTAAAAATGTGAACTTCTTCAGATGTTCCTGTTATGCTTTGTGGAAGAGTGTTCAGGGGAATGTGCACTTCAAATCCTGCCATGAAAAACTGATTTTACCTATGTCAGTTGAAGCTTTGAAGCAGTTGCTAGAGAGATGAGCTACTTCACCTTCCTCGCAAGCAGTTTGTCAGGAAATACCAGACTTGGCGAATCCTAGGTGGGAAATTGCTATAGCAACTTGTTGAACTTTACTCCTCATCGAACGCCTGAAGTCCTCACGTAGTAGTTGCGTGGCGTATGCTTCACGTGGTTTTGTTACGAGAGATCAGCTCAGCTGGCACCCAGGTGGTGTTGGAGGAAGAGGATGCTCGTGTCCTGGGAGGATCTGATGCGAGGCGGAGGAATTGAAGCGGTGTCAGCAACCCAAGCCCTCTGCTGGGGATGAACCCGCGTGGTTCGGGCGGCAGCAGAATCTAGCTCAGCGCGGCATGTGCTGCTCTTCCAGGCTCACGTGCCCCCTGCAGATCGTGGGGATGGCTAGACAAAAGAAAATCCCTCCGGTGTAACTGCGGGGCTGGGTTTTGTGCGCTGGCAGGCTGGGTTTTGCTTTGGAAGCCGTGCGTGGATAGCCTCCCGGTTCCGCAGCACGCTCTCACAGACGGCCACAGCGGGGTTTCTGCGCTATTTCCAAACAATTCCGTAGGAATGCCGGCTGCGAGAGGTTTCCTGATGAGTGCTGCTGTATCTTTGTCATCGTTGGTGCTCATAAAGGTGGAAAAAGCAGCTTGGTATTTACTATGCTTGTGATGTATTAATATCAGCAAGTTTGCAAAAAACCTTCTATGTTTTTCTTTTTGATATCAGTGATAGGTGTTAGGCAGCGTGAAGATACCAGGTTCTGCGCAGAGCACCTTCCACAGTAACTGGTGAAACTTGGCATCAGAAAGCGCATCGCTTGGCAGTCGTCTTACTGCAAACGTCCCTTGCCTTGCTGCAGGACGCCTTGAAGCTGCAGGGAGGACACCGGGGCGGCTGCCTTCGCTCTGCCCCTTCACTCAGAACTCATCAACCCCGGAGCTGCCTCCATCACCTCTTCGCTTCCAGGGCTTTGCCTCCTTCTCTGAAATCAGGGGGTGGCCCATTTCTGAACGTGAAATGAGAAGGGGGAAGGAATATTCCCTGGTGTCTCCCAGCACAGCTGTGTTGTTTGGAGTGTCACCCCTTCAAACCAGAGCGTTCCTGCGCTGGCAGAGGAAATGGGCCAGATCATTCAAGAAGCAACTAAGGTGGAAGAGACCCAGAATAGCTACCAATAGATTCGTGAGAACCTCGTGGTTAAATTCCCTCTCCTTCCCTAGTGAAATATCAAGTCCTCGGTGCTATGGTTAGGCTTCCCACGTATGTTCAACTAGTTAAACCAATGCCGCTTTGGGGAATTTGGAAGAAGGGGGAAATTACTGAGGTCTCTTAAAGCAAAAAAGAAAAATCCCTGCAGTGTCCTGTGAGCCGTGGTGGACTTCCAGGGCTCTGCTTGCTCAGCCTACGTGAGAGTTTAGTTGTCTCAGCCACGAAGAAATACTTGATGTAAGCCTTCTACGTGCAGAGACTTGACCCACCTTCTTGCTAATAGTGTCTGAACCCAACCCAAACCCAGTCTGAACCCAACTTCTTGCTGATAGGGTCTGAACCCAGTTCTCCATGGAGAGACTTGACCCAGCTTCTTGCTGATAGCGTCTGAACCCAATCCCTAGGAGGGTTAACTGGTTTACCAAGGGCAAGCCACTACCATGGCAGAAGGTATTCTTACAGAACATTCTCATTGTTGGTTTTTTTTTTTGTGCTCCCTTCTTGAATTAGGATCTTTTTTCCAGTTGCTCTTGTGCTTCTTCTGCAGAGAAGCTGGTGGCCCTGGGCCACTCAGCGTTCCAGCCATGGCAGACTTGGTCAAGGCACTGTGCGCTCTGAAGCACTTCATCGCTGTCCGCAGCCAGTATTGGAAGGGGCAACAGCTTCTCTATAGCAGAAAGAGTTTTCAGGGTAAAACTACCTAATTCCGTAGTGGTGTCCCTGCCACCCGTCAGATCTGGTTGAATTTAGCAGTTCCGTAAGGGTTGGCGATGGCTGGGCTCAGGAACAGTCATACAGCCTTGTTCCTGTGAGAGGCAGGTTGGGATGGTTAACTGCTTGCATGGTGGATCTTGGGGAGCGTTGGGCTTTCCTGCTGGTCTGCCTCCGTCAGCAGCTTTCCAGTGCCTAAAGCGAAACCTGGCACACGGCCCTGCCCCGCGGGTTTAATCCCCGCTCTGCGTGGGTGCGCGTGGTCCTCCTGAAGGCCCTGAGGAGAAATGATGATGCGGGGCTTGTTTCTGAACACCCCCACCGCTGAAGTGTGGCCCTTGTTGTCTTAGGGATGTGGGAAGAGGGTTTCGTGTCTCCACAATTACTCATTGGCACCAGAAGTATGTTTCCTGTTGTGGATTTTGCGACAGGTGCCAACTGGCACCAAGGTGTTAATGTGAGCTCTTCACATTCTGCGAATTGTTTGGAGTTGGAGGAGGGACTTGTTGGTTGCTCTTTCTATTAACGCCATCATCTAAAGTGCTCTGGAAGATGCTTTGCGCCCTAGATAACGTCAGTTTGGTCCTGGAGCAAAGACGTTTAAATGGGGTAACAAGGAGGCAGCAGTAGAAGCAGCACAATGCTCTTTGTTTTTCTTTTTTCCAAGCCAGGGCTGAGCCTCAGTGAGAAACAAGACAATTGTGTCCTTCCTCTTCTTTGCTGAACCCACAGATATTTGTGTCTACGTTGCTGGGATGTCGGGTAGTTTGTGCAGGTGGCTGAGGAGCATCTCTCTTACCAGCTGTGTTCTTTCCCTGATGTGGATTCCTTTATTTTAATTTGTGCCTAGATTTTCAGTGCATTTGCCTTCAAAGCGTCGTGCTGCTTTTAGTGCCAGTGCTGGCAGGATGATTAATTGGGCTGACTCTGAAATCTGTGGACGTGAACAACCATCTCTTTCACTTGCAGATCTCACCAATATATTTGAATCGTTCCTGCCCCAGTTGCTGGCCTATCCTAATCCTATAGATCCTCTAAATGGTGACGCTGCGGCCATGTACCTCCACCGACCAGAAGAGTACAAACAGAAAATTAAAGGTAAGGGTGTAAATTACACGTCGCGGAGTGAGCGGTGTCCCTCTAACGCCGTCCCGGGGGACCCCGTCCATTTTAAATGGGGGTGGGCTGAAGGGTGGGGTGGAGGAGCTGTTGCCGCAGCGTGTGCAGTATGTGGGGCGAGGTTTTAAAATCAATTAGCAGACCCTAAGCAGGGAAGGCTGTAAGCAAACTGGGTTAGGATTCAACACAGTCGTGAGAGATCACAGAAAGGATTTTGGAAGAAAAGGTGTGCGGCCGAAGGAGGGACGAGGAAGGGTGCTGAACTGAGAAGGGAGCATCCGGATGCACGATTGCTGGGTAGAAAGTGGCTTGTGAGCAGTTCTGTGGAGAGCAGCAATCAAGGAATCAGTGCTTTCTGCAACAGCATCACTTTTGTACCGTGACAGCAGGAATTTTCAGTAAATGCCGAGTAATCACTCCTTGCTACTTCCTAGTTAAGCTGAGGCTTGCTAGTGCTGTGCCCAGTTCAGGGACTGGCGTTTAAGAAAGCTACAGACCAGTTAGTAGTGTTTCAAAGGGTGCAACAAGGGCAGATGGTCTTGAAGGTGTGTCGTAAGAGATGGAAGGAGTTGGAGGAGTTTAATCTAGAGGGCTGAACGGGGTTAGGAGCTTCGATGTGTCAAAGGTGCCTTCAAAGAGGAAGGGAATGGCTTCTCCTGCGATGGGTGCGAGCAGGATGTGGTTGCAGGCCTGTAACCCAGCCTGGGGAGCCCAGGCTGAACGTTAACGGTGACTGGTGAGGGCAGGCGAGTGGTGGCAGAGCTGCTGAGGGTGCTGGTGTGCCTGCTCCTGCAAGGGTCGGAAGGACGCGTTGGACAGTGCTGCGAAATAGTCGGTACCTCCTTGGCGTCGGGGAAGGCTCCCGACGAGGACTTTCAAATACTTTGGGTAAGACTGGCGGTAGAAGGACTATGGAGCTGGTAAGCGAGACACGAATTAGTTTTGCACGTGAAGCGTAAGAAGAAGGTCGAAAATAACAATTATCCTGCCGACAGACAGGAGCAGGGCACCATTTCCTGATGCAATAGGCCTGCGGCAAAGCCACGGACTTCGTTTCTCCCAATCCAGTGAACACAGTCAGCATTTAATCCAGTGGTGGGAAATTTACAGCCTTTGGCCCGGATTTGGTCTTCAAATAAGTTTTTCAGAGACCGTGACCCCCTGATTTTTTTTTTTTTTTTTTTTTTTTTTTTTTCCCCTGTTTTGGTTACTGAATAACCATGAGACCTGTTTGTCTGTGGGAGCCCTGCCAGAAAGGTTTGCAGGGCCTGTTCAACGAGGAGAGCCTCCGTGAGCAGCACCCTCTAATTGTCTTCCCGGGGTGAGGTGAGGTAGCAGCTTTCCGAACGCAGCGTTGTGAAAGCGCGCTGCTGTTCGGAGAGCGCGGGTATCCTGGAAAGACATGGAATTTAGTGGTGGAGTCCTTCCGTCAGCTCTGCAACGTCACTGCAGAGTGGTTAAACCTTGAGTCACTGTTCTGATGCAAAATGACTCTTCCTCAGCTGCAATTTTTGTTTGAGGGTGGAACTACAAATGAGGCCAAGCAAAGCTGTGATTTAAATACTGAGTTATCCAGCCTGCTTTGCTTGACTCCTCTGACAGCTGCGTGACAGGATCGTAAGAACTGCCCTGCAGATCTGGCCTGCTCAGTATCCTGAAGTCCACTGCCTTTTTTTCGTATGACTAAGCTTCCAGGCAAAATGGTTTGTCAAATAAAATCTCCAGGGCCAACATGAGGGATGCTTTGTGTGTCCTCTATGCTTTAATGAAACAAGAATAAAAAAAATATGTACCCTGGGAAAAAAAAAAAACAGATAAACTGATGCTAGCCAGCTGCGGACGCTTCAAGGAAGATCATCATAGAATCATAAATAGTTTGGGTTGGAAGGGACCCTCAAGATTGTTTAGTTCCAGCCCCCCTGCCCTGGACAGGGACACCTTCCCCCAGACCAGATGGCTCAGAGCTGCATCCAGCCTGGCCTTGAACACTTCCAGGGACGGGGCAGATCTGAGGACATCCCTCAGGGAGGCTAAATGGGATAGTCTGCTCCCTCGTTTCCATCCCGACAGCCAGGTGCAGGCCATGAAGATGATCTGGAAGGAGTTTTAAGTGCTTGCAATGTGTCTCATGTTCCGTATACCCAAGAGACGGCCTCTGCAGTCTCTTCCCAGGCTTGCGTGACAAGTATGAGATAGAGGTAGACACTGCCACTCCTCATATTGTAGCATTTTAAAAAATAACCTTGGACATGTTAAAATTGATGCAGTGGATTGTAGCAGCTTCTCCGCTCCAGGAAACTCAGCAGCGCAAATAAATAATTTGTTGCTGCTTTTCTTCATTTTTTAGTTATGAGTGCATAGAGCAGTTGTTTGACACGGCAGGAGGGAAGAGAAGAGACAGGCGTAGGCTTAGAGATGTGGCCCAAGATTTGTAGTTCCTGTGATTCTTGGTATGAGGCTCAAAAGAGGTGAGGATTTATCGTAGAACTTGTAAATATCCGTTAATATTACCAGTATGCAGCTGGAGGCTGTGGTTCTTAGTGTTGGGGCCGTTGGGTAGATGAGGTAGGTCATGGACACAGAGCCAAGTGCTCCTTTAAGATCTCTGTGACAGTCCTTGATGAGATGGCTTGCCTGATGGGAAGGTGGGCTTCAAATACACAAAAACGGCTCAACGTTTGCTTTTGCTCGTGTTGAGCTGTTGGGAATGGGTGCTTAACTCCTGCGTGTGCTGCTTTTTCCTTCTCCAATAGGAAAATTCCTTTTGGGAGGGTGGCAGCGGTGAGTAACAGCAGCTGGAGGGTACTGAGGGGCAGGCTGAGAGTTTACTGGGAGCAGAGGACATCTCTGGGAGCAGTTGTCCCATCCCAAGCATCACCGCTGGAGTTCCAGTGGAGCCCTTGGAAACACCAGTATGGCTCACGGGGATGTGCCAGCCACGGGGCATAACCACAGCTTGTTCTTGTTGCTCCAAGGTTTAAAAGCAGATGAACCAAAGTGATGTTTCCCTGGTAGGAATGGATGCGTCAAGGCTTTCCCTTCTAGAACAGGTTTCTGCAGAAGATAGTTTGTCAGTACTTAGATGTTTGTTTTCTCCTCTTGAAAGACTGAAGATCTGAGTTCAATACAACGTTCAGCACTGAAATTCCCTGGAAGTTTGACCTTTCCCAGATTAAACCTTCAGGAAAACCCAGCGTAGGTAGCTTTCCTGCGTAGAAGATGACACCTTTAAGTTTGAAGTGCTTCAAGCTATGCTTTAGCTTGAGCTCAAGCAGCCTTTTCCAGCAGTAAGAAACAGGAATTTCCATGTCCGAATCTCCAGTGGCCCAGAGAGCACTTGAAGCAGTCAGTGAAGAAGTGATGCTGGTCTCCTGTCCTGCCATGGTCACTGGCTTCTGGCTGCTGTGTTTGGGGCTCCCCAAGACAGCTGTAGAGTTTGTTTAGGTGGGTTTGGGGTAAGAATAGAGAGAATTACTTCTGAGATTCCCAGTAAGGGGTTGCCTTTGTCCAAGGACGTCCAAAGTCTTACAGAAAAGGCACTTGGGTTCCCTTTGCTGGACTGTGCAAGAAGTAGCAACTTAGAATCATAGAGTGGTTTGGGTGGGAAGGGACCTTCAAAGCCCACCCAGCCCAACCCCCCTGCCAGGAGCAGGGACGTCTCCAACCAGATCAGGTTGCTCAGAGCCCCGGCCAACCTGGCCTGGAACGTTTCCAGGGATGGGGCATCCACCACCTCTGTGGGCAACCTGGGACAGGGCTCCACCACCCTCAGCGTAAAACATTTCTTCCTAATATCCAGTCTGAATCTCCCTCCCTCTATTTTGAAACCATCCCCCTCGTCCTGTCACACCAGGCCCTGCTGAAGAGTCTCTCCCCACCTTCCCTGCAGCCCCCTTTGAGCACTGGGAGCCGCTCTCAGGTCTCCCCGGAGCCTCCTCTTCTCCAGGCTGAACAGCCCCAGCTCTCCCAGCCTGGCCTCACAGCAGAGCTGCTCCAGCCCTCTCAGCATCTGCGTGGCTCCTCTGCACCCTCTCCAACAGCTCCACGTCCTTCTAATGTTGAGGGCTTCAGAACTGGTTGCAGTACTCCAGGTGGGGTCTCACCAGAGCGGAGTAGAGGGGCGGTTCTCTGGGTTAACAGCCCTTTTCCAGAAGGAGATGAAGTCTTGGAAAGCTATGGGAAGGGAGCACTTTGTCAGTTAGTCCCTCTCATCTTTAAACCATTAGGTCTGGCACACCAGTTCTTTTCACTTTGCGGTGTCAATCTCTTGGCAGAAAATCTCTGAAATCCTGTTCTCCGGGACAGGCAGGAGACATCACCAGGCAGGGCTTAGGCTCCATGATGACTCAGGCAAGCACCATCCGAGAAAGGGAATTCTCAGCCGCCGGGACCTGCGGATGGAGCACAAAGGTGCTTTTCCATCGACGCTCCAGCAGCCGGAGGGCAATGTGAGACCTTGAGCGCTCCGCGCTTCCCGGTGTTTAGGTAGCTGCCTTCAATACTTTGTCAGTTCTTAACGAGTTCTTGTACAACAGCTTTGAACAGCTGCTTCTGTAGCCCGAGTGAGCAGGTTGGTAATGGATATTAAACGTTGCCTGCGTCACTGGATGGAGAAGCCGCGCTCAGCAGCACCTTCCAGCCAGCTCTCGCAGCTTTTCCGGGGCGGAGCAGGTCTGCCAAGGCCACCAGGACCACTTGAGGACCTCCTGAGGTGTTGGCTTCGGGTTGCTCCGTGCTGTACTCCTGAACTCAGAGTAACGTGGTTGGGCTCCGTGTCCTTACATCAACTCCAGAAATTTGGGAAAAACCTCAGTGATGCAGACCTCTTGCTGAGTGTTTTCCCTTCCAGTAGGCTGGAGGGTGGAAGTGCGGAGGGAAGGAGGGGATGGCTTTAGGAATAGCCAGGCTCTGCAAAGCGCAGTCTTTAAAACCTGCGCTGGAGCACGCCATTATCTTGGCATTAGCTGTGTCCTCCTGCAGCTTTGTCAGTGCATCCACCTGCTGATAGGATATAGAATAAAAATCAGTGATCTGTGCTCCTGGAGGTCCTTGTGGACCTCATTCCCCGGGAGGAATTAAAGAACATACAGGTGGGACAGCTGCTGGCTGGGATTCTGTGCAGGGGCTCGTCTTCAAGCGCGAAGGGATGGTGGTTTTCCCTCTTTCTTCAATTTTTAAGTACTGCTCCTTGGAGGAGGCTACGTCGTATTTTAGTACCTTCATATCTAAAAAATAACGAGTTCACAACTGAAATTCCCCAGCGGCAGCGTGAGCACAGCACCCCTCTCCTCCCCGGTGCGTGTGGAGGATGTGCCGCCCGGGATACTGAGCTTACATCGCTTCTTCGTGTTACGAAGCTGCTTTCTCCGTGTGAGGTGGAAAACAGGAGATCAGTGAGAGGAAGACTTGGGACCTGAGGCTGAGCACCCCTTCTTTAGCCCAGATCCGTGCCAAACTTTCACCCCTTCAACGCTGCCGGAGCCTCCTAAGGAAGGAAGGTGGCTGCCAGAGCCTTCACGTTGCCTTTTCGCTCTGTCCCCTGCGCAGAGGTGACCGCGGAAGCTGCAGACGCGGTTTCCGTTGCGAAGGGCTCCCTGCGGGTCCTTCTCAGCTCGCCCTACGGCTGCTGTCTGATGTGAAGCAGGTTGCAGGAAAGCAGAGCCTGGGGCAGATTCCTGTTTATTTTAGGGCTGAGGAAGGGAGATTTTCTACTGCAGGACTACTGTTCCTGCAGTAGCCTTCTGCTCTGCTTTCTCTGTCTTTCCTTAAACTCAGCTTAGGCAGAGTTTAGTCTGGAAGTTGAGTCTGGCGCTCTGCTTGGCTTCAGTGACGGTGGTTCTGCGCTATGGGTTTAACCTCTCAGATCTTCATTTCTGAAAGTCAAGCTCCATAGTGGCATCGTGGTGGCTTTTAGGCTTGTTCTCTGGGTCACTGAGGTGGCTCCTGTTTTGGCACTAAGTTGAATCCTACCCTGTTAAGCGCGATACAACCCAAGTCCTCGCTGGTACGGTGTTTCCAGCTGCGAGTGTGTGTGATGCTGACATAGGAGCCTTGGGATCGTGCTCGTTTTCAAGGGTCTTGCACGTCTCTGAGGGTCTCCATTCGCACGTTGTTGGACAATGCTGCGTTTGGGCTGAGAAATACGGTGACCTCTGTGACATACCAACCACGATGTGACCCCGCCAGCCGTGAGTCACAGCTCACCCATCCTCTGCCTGTCGAATATGTGCTGCTTATGTGTCTTTTTTATTTTTATTTTTTTTCTGTCACATACAGAATACATTCAGAAATATGCAACAGAAGAAGCACTAAAAGAACAGGAAGAAGGCACCGGGGACAGCTCGTCCGAGAGCTCCATGTCCGACTTCTCGGAAGATGAGGCTCAGGATATGGAGTTGTAGTAGAAGAGGCAACCTGCTTTTCAGAGAGACTCTAATTTCCTAACCATGAGAAGCAGACTATAATATTCATATTTAAACAAAGCAATTTTTTTTATTACTAAACAAGGTTTTTATGAATAATAGCATTGAGATATATATATCACCCTTTAGATCTTGATTTTCTTGGTCATTTCTCGAACCCGAGGTGCATAGCATATTCCCACATTCCATTTTGGTAGCAATATGCAGCCCGAATGCATGCATTCAGATTCCGTTTGGCCAAGTCGACTTGTGTGCTACTGAACTGTCAGCTAAAAACAGCTGCCCCGGTAGGTAGGGAGTTAGCAAAAAAAAAAAAAAAAA
>WHYT01013454.1:100116-111681 GCA_009806455.1 Tetrax tetrax | reverse complement strand
AGGCAGTATCATTTCAACAGGCTGGGAGGGAAGGAGTATTTTAACAAACTAATAAAAAGATACAGATGATACAATTAGGTCAATAAAACCAGAAAGATGGAGTTTCATTACCCTATCCACTACTGCATACTGTGCAACCAAGTGTGTTAAATGAAAACTTTCAGCTCTATGATTTCAGGATGTTAAAAACAGCATAATAACAACATGTACTTGGATGCTAATAACACCACTGTAAATAGACATAAATTTTAGCAATCAAGGCCACTGGAGTACAGTTGTCATTAAATGCATAATAAAAAACCCCAACTCAACAGAGTGGAGCAAAAAGAAAATTAGAGCTGCCTGAGTGCTCTGCGGGCACTGTTTGTGCTGACACCACACAGAGCTTTAGCACATAAAACTGGGTACAGGCTTGTAGCACTGGCCTCTCACTGCCTTCTCAGCTCCTCAAAAGTTTGTCAGTGCCTTTTAGAGATGATAGAGTTTCACATGTGATATTCATGCTGACCACTAAAAACATGCATTTTAACTAACATAGAAGTGTTAATATGAGGAATGCAAAGGGATTAGGGAAGGATACATTTTGGAAGTTTATTATTTTTTGTGTAAGACAAAGCCAACTACTGCCATAACTGGTGACAGCCCAAGAAGTCTCAATAGCAGCAGCAAAGTTTACAATTTTAAAATATATGTTTACATTCTGCCTTCTGTTAATGTTCTGCTATGGTATTTGCGCTACTCATAGCACAGCACAGAATATTAACTACACATTAGTGGCAAGAAATACATTACCTGCACAGATGAAAGACTGGATACTCTTGATAAAAGCAGTTGTTCATAATAACAACTCCATTCCCTCTTCCAATTAGTCACATTTTTCATAAGCAACACTAATTTTTCTGGAAATTAAACAGTGGACATACTTCCAATAAGAACAGAGGCATCTTTTGATAGGTCCTTCCAATGGACTGCTTGATGAGTAGCACAAATTGCTACATCAGCAACAAGAAAGGAGAGGAGGTCAGCCGTCTGTCTGAACGAGTTTTACAGGAAATCTGCGTCTTGCACACAAACTCTGTTTTAAGAACATTTTGACTTGGTATGCTCACTTGGAGCAGGAGAAGGGATTAAGAGGTGACTGAAGGTTCTTCCCTCCTCTGTGTTCAGGGTCAGTTCTCCAAAATAGTAAATAAATTGCACACAGGTCCTGTGATGATTCCCCACACAAAGTTGAATTCCACTACCATTCCATTGAAATCAATGAGGTGAACCCTTTCAAGGTGACTTTTATACATCTAAAACAATATTAACTTCACTATTTAAGCCATTTAAAATGATAAATAATTCTGATTTTTTTTAATAATGTTCAGTCTTCCCCCAAGATGACTTCTGAGATTTTGACGCATGACATGAGCCCGCACCACTCTTTGCCACATTACACAGCATGATGAAACGCAGAGAGATAAATCGCAGCACAGCTAATGAGGCATAGAAACCAACACCAGAACAAAAGTAAGCTCAGACAAAGATCACTCCATTTGGCTTTGACAACTCTCTCAACCTCCCCCTTTCCTCTTCAAAACAAAAGAGGCCTCTGCAGGTACTCACTGGCTGGAAATAACACTGTAATGATGAAGCAGAGTTGCATGGTGCAGCTACTCGCTCAGTCCTTCAGCAGACACACCATGGGCACACAGCAGCCACATCCAACTGCGGTAATGTATGAGCACGCACCAAGGCTGAGCACACACCCAGCGTTCCTGCGCAGAAGTGCACAGTGCAGGGGGCTGTGACCTCCCACGGGGTCCTGGAAGCCAAAGTCCCTGGAATCTGGGGATTTGCTGATGCTGGAGCTGAGAGTAGGCCAAGGAATCTTCCCCGAAGCATCTGCAGGAACCAGCTGGGTTCAGCAGTGTACAACCTCCCCCTCTAAGCCTGGTACCACCAAAGAGGACCATTCCTGCGGGTGATCAACACCTGCTGCATTCATCAGAAGCTGGCTAATTCTGAAGCAGGTAGAAGATGTCATACAAGGGCAAGAGAAGCGAAGGCTGTTGTGAAGAAATTACACCAGCTTCTGTCCAGCAGATTTACCAGGGATGGGAAAAGGCAGGTAAAAGGAATTTACCTCCCTCCATAGCACCAGTTATCACAGATGCACAGAACTGCCAGTAGAACTGGGGTTTTGTCCTCCTCACTTGCTAGGGTTACTTGTCTGGAAAGGGCTTGCGATAACATTCCCTGGTCCTCAGACTGACTGTCACAGCCTCAGAGGAACAGGCTGGTCTAAGTTTGTGGTTCTGCTGTAATACAGTGTCCAGAGATCACGCAGCTTTTCCCTCCCAATGGAAACGGGCTTCAAAACAAGGCAGATAGGTTCACTGATTCAGTCAACACAACATCTTGCAAATGAATCACGTGAGGTTTCACAGCTATATACCTCTCACAGGGGGTCCGGTGAAGGTATTTGGATGCAAATTTTTGGCTCTTGTTGACTTTATAGACTGCTAATGAAGATATGGGGAAGCTTACAAAAAAACCTCACCAAACCTCTGAAAACCCCCTCTCAGAAATTGCAGGCCATACTATGCCTCTGAGTATCCACAAAGTATGAAATAGTTTCTCCAGAAAAAGCCTACTGAGAAAAGGCCAAGCACAGTTTTCGAGACACGACATGCAGTTTGGTTTAGTAAACTGCAGCACCCACCCACCCCATAAAAAGAGAACACAAACACCCCACTTAGAATTTGGTAGCCAACACTTTAAGGCTGTTCACTGAAGAGCCAGTGTACCAGTCTAGTTGCAAACAAAGAGTTTTTTACTGAGTTGTCCCAAGGACCAAAATATCCAGATGCATTTGCAAATAACGCTTTAACCAAACAATTATTTTGCTCCTCCATCTGCATATATGGAGATATAAAATGAGATCTTATGCTAAAGAATTGTCCTACCAACAATTAGTCATCCACTTTCCATTTAGATACAGAAACTACCAATCAGGAAATGTCTTCCTATGAATATTTTTCCTTGATATTACCAAGTACAGAAAAAATAAACAAGGATAAAATTATTCAAAACACTCAGCAGATCAGTCATCTTTTAACATGCTTTGATGAGGCAAGTCACCATCATAACGTTGTTTCTAAGCTAATTTGTATGTTAAGTACAAATCAATTAATATCATCCTAAAAGCCATACAGAAGTCCTTGCTTATGAAGAAATCTGCACAAAGCAAAGAGCTTAGTCTCAATACCGTATTCCTGGCACATTGCTGGCCGTAGTATTTCCAGTTTGCACTGATGGCTGCAGATCATCTGGAGTACAACTAGCCTTAGTGCCCAGTCCTCTGCCACGTCCTTGGGCTGCAGTACCTCACATGCTGCCCGGTGGCACAGGTTCCCTCTGCTGTCCCCCTGCCCCAGCGATCATTTCTGAGCACTGCAGCGGCTGTTACAACTCTGTGAGTGCAAATGCTTACATTCAGAAGTTTGTAATGAAATTCCAATGGGACTAAAGCAAATTCCACCCCTTAAAATATTGCCTAAAGCAGAATTATTGAAAAATTTAGACTTAGCAAAAGACTTAAATCATTATAAATTCTTTCTGCACTGACTGTGGATATTGTGTTTCTCCATGCCTTTCAAAACTGAAGGCTATTCACAGCAGAACATATCTGAATCTGATTCTGCAAGAATCTGAACAAACTGCAAACTGCTGATCACCATAGATCCCTTTCATTATATTCCTTCCCATATATTTTTCACCATGTTCAGTTGAGAGGTAAAAGAGAGCACTACTATCTTTCAAGCCTAGTCTGAACAGAATTGAACAATGCTATATTTAAAATGCTAGAAATCACAGTGGTCTCTGTTTATAGTTTCTATTACACAGATGTCTCATTTCTATTAGTCATTTCTTTCCATCCTAAACTCAGCCTTTGCAGTCCTTCCCAAATGCTGAGATTTTAAAAACTCCACTAAATGACCTTTTTCTCTACTAAATACTCTCTGAAGGACCAGGCACCACACATTCATAGTCACTCCAAGTTGTAAAGATCAATTTATCAAAGATAAGGTCTTTTCTCTTAATGCAAAGTTCAAAGATGTGGAAGGAAGAACAGTTTTGTCATAAAATATTAACTGGTTCAAACACTCTTTGAAATACAAGGGTCTGAGAAGAGATCTAGGAAACCTAAACATCAGATCATACTTGCATAGAGATAGCTGATACATAACTTCCTCAAAAACAAATAAACTCAGATACCTTTTGTGGTTAAAAAAAAAAAAAGAAAAAAGAAAAACAACTTAAGGTGTGGTTTCAGCTACACCATGTAAAAGTACATTGTGACAGGGTCCTCTTACCCAAATGTAATTTCTGATACCAGAAGATTTTCACCACAAACAAGAAATCTACACTATTGGTAGAATTATCATGCTCGGGACTCCGCGCTCCTGCACTCAGTTCTTACCAGATTTACAAGGCAACAGGGATGCTACTCAGACTTAAATATAAGAAAGCTTTGCTGCACTCTGCAGAACACGTCGCTAATAGAAAATGAGAGACTGCAACTACCATAAAGCCTCGTAAAGGAAAATGGGGACACTTTCGTTTACTATAATCCTTTATAAATGGTCTTTTGAATTTACAATCCAGCTATGTCATTGACTTATTCAAAGTCTGTCATTGACTTATTCAAAGTCCCAGCTTATTCAAAGTCTGTCACAGAAAGCTATAAAGGTAATGCAATGCAACTTTGCGGTACCTAAACGGAGAGAAGAGGCATGCTGTCTTCCACTGGCAGAGACTGGTAACTCCCGCTCCCAACACAAGCACCTAAGTGTGATAACAAGTTAGATGGTGTGGATATCACATCTCCCCCAAGAAGATAAGAAAACTTTGGTTTTTACTTTTTTTCCTTTTCCCAGAGTTATACATGTATTTGGATATTCAGAACATTCATTTTCTTACTGCTTGAAGTTGTGCACTGGCAGTGACTGGGTGGGCACGAGCACGACTGAGAATCCATCAGAGGGCTCTACAGGGCGCCTCTGTAACTTACACTTACTGCCAAGGGTATACTATGGTGGGCAAGCAGCTCTGGGAACATCAAAACGTGGTGTTCAAAGTTACGCAGCACAATCTGAGCATGTAACACTGGTGAGACCATAAGGACAACTTGCACCAAAGGTGTAAGGACCCACAGATTGAGTCCTTGGGCTGCTGCAGGGTTTCACTTCCACATGGAAAGGGCACTCTGCCACTAGTCATCCTCTCAGGGAGAAGCCTCCTGTGGAAAATGTCTTAAGTGACAGCCAGTGCTTCAAGCCGTTCTCCAGACTGGCATTTAACAAGCTGTCAGGATGACTTAAAAATAGTACAGGAACTAAAGGAAAAACAGAGTTCTGATTTGCTTGTTCTGCTTCCCCTGCTGTGATTTTATCCGGAATTGGCCAGCTTAATTTAACTTTGCTAGTTGCCAGAAAATGGCATAATTTTGTTTAAATTTTGTTTCTTGACTGGCTTTGCCAAACTAATCCACCACTAATCGTCCATCAAAGAGTGGCTTCAGCAGACTGCATCAGACCCTGGACCGGCAGTCCTGGGCCCTGCTCCCCCTGCCTGCTGATGACAAGAGTGTGGCCACCAGGCAACACATTTGCCTCCTCGTGCTTCCTAGCTCACATTTATAAACACAAGTTATAGTTACTTCCCAGGTTGTGGTGAAGGAAAGCTGACACTTTTATAAATGCTTAGAATTAGAAATACTTAATGGAAGAAGTATTTTGTGAAGCTTTCTCTTCCAGTTTGATGGCAGTGTGAAATAAAAGAAAATAAAGCACCTGCAACACTGAAATTAAAGCTGAGATATCTTCAAACTGGCTCTGATCTTTGCACTGCTTGCAAGACTGAGATCCTCCTCCAGCTGAAGCAAGGGCTGTTTTGTCTGTCTGAAACTAATCCAAGCAAGGTAAAAATCAAGCTTTAACTAGCACAGAAAAGATGAGAGTGATCATGCAGCTCTTCAAAATATAATGCAATTTGTGTGTGTGTGTGTGTGCCTGTCCTTCATTACCTTGCTTAAGTCTTAATATTCAGACACAAGAATATCATGGTTTTGAACAGGCTTTAAAATTACTGGAAATAGAGAGGCCATTTGGAAAACATCACAGCCTTGGTAAGAAAATCCAGGACTGCCTGCAAGCACCTAGAGGCTTATAAAAAGATAAACCTTCTGTATTTAGAATTGAGCAAAACATAAATACAACTGCAATTTGCCATTAGCAAGCAAAAGGCAACTCTTAGGTCTTCTCCTGAAATACCAAACAATTGGGGTTTGTTTACCTCAGGTTCCAGGGAAGCCAATAATTCATAATTTCCAAGCAGTGTAACACGATGGCTCCTGCAATATTTAACAAAATAATTTGCAGGCAGTGAAGTTATCCAAAGTAACCTTCTCCAGAAGGATGGAGTGGATGTTCCTGCAGCGCTCTGTTTTAGGGTATCAGCTTTTTTATTTACAAGGCTGGCTTGGCTTGCAGGTAGCTCTGACACTCAACTCCATCTGGGTGCTAACAGTGAAGGTGACCGTGAGTCAACCGCTGCCATGCTGGGGTAATACCCAAGCTGTAGGAAGCTATCAAACCGGCTGTAGAGCCACCAGAGCTTTCAGGGTCACCAAATTTTCAGACTGCCCACACACCTTTCCTTATAAGTAGAGTTCAAACTAATATTCCACATTAATTTCTGACTCATCTAAGCAGATTTTAAAAATACAGAATTCTGCTCCGCATATCAGGTTTTCTTCTAATTCAATACTGAATTAAAATCATTCACATGCACAATGAAATCACAAGCAAATGAGAATCAACATACTGGTCAAATACACATGATCTCAATGAGTTATAGGAACCAAAGAAACCTGCCTTTCTCACTACTTTGCAGCATTCAATAGTGTTCAAGAGCATCGTTTTTTCCTTAAAATTAAAGGGAGGAGCACATTAATGAAAAGTAGGGCTTTCAAGACTTTTGATTCTTGCTAATTCATCTAATAGGAAAAGAAATTTCAGAAGATCAATTACTGACATGCAGGATTTTAGGTTGACCAGAAAAGCCAATAAACCAACCTCTTATAGACTGAAAAAAATCTATCCTGAGGTATTTTGACATCAGCACATCTTCTTAGTTTTAGACAAACAATCAGTGCTTCTGTAGCTAAGATGAATCTATATATGTCAGTGCAGAGGATAAGTTTAAAAGACACGTGTTTGGAAAAGATTGACTCTCCATTCCTACAAAGCAAAATACTTGGGATTTGACTGGGATAGGCTGAGCATGCAGCAGTTTGAGGGGGAAAAAAAAAAAAAACCACCACCAAAAAAACCCCAAAACAAAACCCCAAAATTTTCTTTTGATCCTAAAACAAAGGTTTCCTCTTACTTCCATGAGGAATGACATGGATCTACCCAGTTTCAGTCCCCCAGCACAACATCCATCTTTCCGTCACAGCATCCAGATTCCTGGGGTGCTATTTGTGCCAAAGAACTATGCACAGGCAGTTGCAACATATGGGCCCCCATCAAAAAAAACCCCCAGTTATCCCCAAATTGAAGAGAGCAGTCCAAAGGAAAAAGGTTATTCATTAATTGCATAAATATCTTTTGCCCTCCACAGATTAACTGTGAGCAAATCTCTTGTCCCCTCATTTTTCTGAGATATGGTTGGGGAAATGTCACACTGATTGTTCCTTCTCTCAAGACAGGTATTTGCACAGAGAGGAAGACAGAATCTGCACTCTTCCCCTATCCCCTGAAAATACTAGAATATACTTCGGTATATTCTTTAGTGATTTTTAGAATTTCCTTGTATTACAGGGATAAATCTTATTTAATTAATATTAAAGAAGACTTAATACGTTTCTTATCTTTAATACTAGTGTGGAAATAGTCTTCATTAACTACTTCTATTAAATCAATATAGAATTGTCTTCCAAAATTATGCTGGCCCTCCCATGAAAGCTAAATTGCAAATAAAGTGTTTTAAGCACAGAGCATCCTTTTTCCCTTCCATGTACCTGCAGTTCCTGGATGATGCTCAGTGTGGTGCAAATACAGCCATGGAGTAAACCTATAAAACAGCAATGGTCATCATCTAAGGAAAAATTTAAAAACTAAACCTGAAGTAGAATACAGGCTTACTCTTTAGGCTCAAACTGAAGAGGTAATTGAGGATCCCTTTCTGGTAGTGTCTCTTGATCCTCACTGACTTCTCCAGGAGCTGAAAAACCTTCCGGATGGCTAAAGTTAGGTGAGAGGAACCCAGTTCCAGGCACTAGATTGAGAGATTCTACAGATTTACTTAACAATGTAAAATAGTCTAAAATACTTTCGCATAACAAAAAAAAACCCTAGCAAACTGATCAAACTTGCCACTTTTGTCTGAAACAATAAAGTAAAGAGCGAGAGACCTGCTACTCTATTCTATAAAGGGCATGTACAAAGACAGGCAGTATATAGTATAAAGATACATCAGATTTCCGCTTTATAGGGAAAATTTCTGTCTCTGGCTTCCAGTTTGCCTTTTTGTATTATGATATTTCAAACCAATATATTCTTCAATGTCTTGAACTTGGCTCCCCTCTTAGGATACAGATGAAAACTATCCCCAAATAATTCACGAAAGACTTTTAGTTAGGAAGTAGAACATAACTCTACTTTACAATCAGTTTGCAGAAAAAACCCTAACACAGCTAGTCCCCAGGCAGCTTCTCATTTCACTTTCCTTTAGGTGTTCTGTTGTTTGAAAAATATTTTCCAATATTTTCTGAGATCAAATTCTCTTGTAACAATCCTATTTTTACTTTGCTTTTATGAGACTGTGAAGAACATTGCTTGGTCATCATCCAGCACTGTATTTCTTTTCATGTATCAAATTCCATGTGCGTCTGTTATCCAGCTCCTGAGTCTATTCTTTAGCTAAACAAACGGGAAATACTGCCTTTCCACTGATTTTCCTTGTTCAGACTTCACAGTTCTGTAACTGTCTAAATCTTCCTTGGTAAAATCTAAAACTACCCCAGCCCTGGCTTATTTCTTGTGCCATCATACAGGTCAGATTATTCAAATACTCCTTTGCAATCAAAAAAAAGGGTTCCAAACTTCTGTTCCTGAATTGCTCCATAAAAAAAAAAATGAGCCTGACCTCATTTCCTGATGAGCACTTCCTCCACCTCCCACATTCACACGCGTCTGGCCACCTGTTCAGCTCTTTAGTGATCCGTGGCTTCCCGCTCTGACAGCAGCTGCCTACATCCCAGTTTCAAAGACGGGAACAAAGACGTCTACATGTAAACTGCAAACCTGACCTTGCTGCTCTGCCTGGCTCTTTGAAATCTTACCTGCCTAAAATCCCAGCAAGATTCAGGGATCCTGCTCATGTATGCTCCAGGTAAACTTCTGCTGTTCCTTTCTCTCACAGTAATGTATCTCAACAGCAAAATTTTATCCATTTTTGTATTTTTTAATAAATCCCTCCCCAAAACTATTCAAAAGCACATCACCTTCCTGGATTCCTGACAAAATGAATTCATTTACACACACGTGAAGGATGCTGCTGCTTTTAGAAAGCACCTCTTGCATGGGGAAAAGAGGAGACTGGAAGAGCTGTCAGACATCATTTTGTTTCTTCTTGTTTTTCTCATATAACTGCTCTGAAACAAAGTATTAGAAAGCAAAATTATCCAAGCCCAAAGTATGGAGAGGAAATGTGGGCAAGGAAATAATTTTTCAAAAAGTTCTAAGAAACTGGATTTCATATCTTAAATCTGTAGGCAGCCCTGCAAACCACATTTCCTTCTCTTTTGAAAGCAACTGCTCTCTGCATTCACAACTCAGCCTAATAAATTCCATAGCAACCCTGTGAAGTGCACAACTGATAGACCTCAATAAGTCACACTAAGAAATTTGAGAGCCATGGACAGAAAGACGTCCCAGAGGTGCCTTGAAATACCGATTTCTCAGGATACTTATCACGCAGCATTCACACTGCCTCTTCAAACGATCCAAATTCAGTCTGTGTCTCGGTTGCCTACAAACTCCATTTTCTTTTGCAGCAATATCACTCACTGCTCTGCAGGACTCCACAGTCCTGGAAAGGAGGGGTTTGAGGTCTTTTCTGGTTGTCACAGTGTCATCACAGGTGGCTGCGTGGAGTGACAGGACCAACAAAGAGGCAGGAAGCACCCATCAGAAAATAAGCCTGAGCATAACCAAGATCTTCCCTCTCAGTGCATCTTTTGGCCCACTTCAGAACAAGCCCCACGAGCCTTCTGCAGGAACTTAGATGGAAATCTCACACTTCTACAGAGTCAGAATGGTCAATTCTTTCTTGCCAGGATTAGTGGTAGTCATATATGTTTGTTTAAAAAAAAAAAAAAAAAATTAAAAAAATTAAACTCTGCGATTATCAGTAGCATTTAACATTTTCCTTAAGTTCATGTGACATATATAGCTTATATAGTAACAGGGATCCGTGAATCTTGTTAAAATAACAGAGATAAGAAAAGTATATTTTTTGTTACACCACTATTGAAATTCTTAATTAAGAGTTGCATTCTCTCTCATCCTCTTGAAACTCCCTACTTAGCTGCAAGAAGGAAATATTGACTTAGATATACACACTATCTGGTCCAGCTACGTCAAAGAAATGGAACATAAATAAAAAAACATTTCAGTGCTAAAATCCTTTCTTAGGACACTCAAATAACTCTGTTCCTGTAACAGCACTAAGCACTGGCAGGGTTAAACTCTGGCAGAAGATTGCTGAGGTTTCCTGAAGGAAAGGCCAGGACCTGCCATCCACTTGGAAAATTGCAATGGCCTGGGCATAGCATGTCCATACACCCTCGTCTCACAATGCTAAGGGCAGAGTGCGAGGGGCACGGCACGGTCTAGCAACAGTTTCCCCACATCTCCACTGCTGGAAAGATCAGGAACAAACTCCACTGGGGATGTAGGTGGGGAGCTGGGAAGGCAGCGAGAGGACACGGGCAGGCTGGCAGCAGCCTTGAGGGCAGCGCTCACCAGGGCACCCGCCGCAGGGGAGCAGCCTTCAGAGGGACCTTGCCAACAGCATACAAAGGCTTTAATCTCCAAAGCTGTTTAAGTAGAACACAAAATCCTAAACAAGAACAACATAACCCTTCAAATACAAAATACAAATCTTCTGATTTGAAAATAAATCCTGCCTCCCTTCCCACCCACTCTGTCCTTGCAAAATTGTCCTTCCTTCCAGTTATGCTTTCCAACACACCTGCCGCGGCTCCCCGGGCTGACATCTCTCTTCTGGTCCCTACAGACCTTATCTGCCTGGCAGCAATCTGGTTTCCATTCTCCCATTGCCACCTGCGCTCCAAGCTCATCCTCTGCATGTGCGTCTGCTCCTGGAGCTTGTCCCACACCACACCGCTGCAGCATCTGCTCAGGAGAGCAAGCACTCCAGCCATCCCAGGAGGTCTCTGTGGCCTCGTAGGGGGCACATCTCCCAAGCCGACTGATAAGGCATTCCCGA
>WHYT01013454.1:55692-89000 GCA_009806455.1 Tetrax tetrax | reverse complement strand
CACAGTCAGAATGGTCAATTCTTTCTTGCCAGGATTAGTGGTAGTCATATATGTTTGTTTAAAAAAAAAAAAAAGTTAAAAAAATTAAACTCTGCGATTATCAGTAGCATTTAACATTTTCCTTAAGTTCATGTGACATATATAGCTTATATAGTAACAGGGATCCGTGAATCTTGTTAAAATAACAGAGATAAGAAAAGTATATTTTTTGTTACACCACTATTGAAATTCTTAATTAAGAGTTGCATGAATACTTATTCTCTCTCATCCTCTTGAAACTCCCTACTTAGCTGCAAGAAGGAAATATTGACTTAGATACACACACTATCTGTTCCAGCTACGTCAAAGAAATGGAACATAAATAAAAAAACATTTCAGTGCCAAAATCCTTTCTTAGGACACTCAAATAACTCTGTTCCTGTAACAGCACTGAGCATTGGCAGGGTTAAACTCTGGCAGAAGATTGCTGAGGTTTCCTGAAGAAAAGGCCAGGACCTGCCATCCACTTGGAAAATTGCAATGGCCTGGGCATAGCATGTCCATACACCCTCGTCTCACAATGCTGAGGGCAGAGTGCGAGGGGCACGGCACGGTCTAGCAACAGTTTCCCCACATCTCCACTGCTGGAAAGATCAGGAACAAACTCCACTGGGGATGTAAGTGGGGAGCTGGGAAGGCAGCGAGAGGACATGGGCAGGCTGGCAGCAGCCTTGAGGGCAGCGCTCACCAGGGCACCCGCCGCAGGGGAGCAGCCTTCAGAGGGACCTTGCCAACAGCATACAAAGGCTTTAATCTCCAAAGCTGTTTAAGTAGAACACAAAATCCTAAACAAGAACAACATAACCCTTCAAATACAAAATACAAATCTTCTGATTTGAAAATAAATCCTGCCTCCCTTCCCACCCACTCTGTCCTTGCAAAATTGTCCTTCCTTCCAGTTATGCTTTCAAACACACCTGTCATGGTTCCCCAGGCTGACATCTCTCTTCTGGTCCCTACAGACCTTATCTGCCTGGCAGCAATCTGGTTTTCATTCTCCCATTGCCACCTGCGCTCCGAGCTCATCCTCTGCATGTGCGTCTGCTCCCGGAGCTTGTCCCACACCACACCGCTGCAGCATCTGCTCAGGAGAGCAAGCACTCCAGCCATCCCAGGAGGTCTCTGTGGCCTCGTAGGGGGCACATCTCCCAAGCCGACTGATAAGGCATTCCCGACATCCTAAATACTTGGCCTTGGAAAATTCAGAACAGAGGAACAAGAGCATCGCTTATGCTGTATGGAGCCAGCACACTGACAAGCCACCCACCAGCCCCTTGTGTCTCCCCAAATGTCAGCACTAGGTCAGGAAACTGAGCCAGAGCATTTAGGAAAGAGCAGCAATTAATCTGGATTAAGAGCATGCAGGCAGAAAGACCATCTCAGTGGCAGCACTGTGCATGCAGATCATCATGAAATGTCCCATCTGCAAAAACCAGAGCTCCACCCTTACAGAAGAATGCCAACGTGCACCTGCTGGGGACTTCGCTTGCCCTTCCTGCAGCTCTGTTCCCTCTCCTGCGCCGGGAGAGTCCAGACCCATCACCTTCAGGCAGATGTGAGAACTCCAATGGCTAAATCACTTCTGGTTTACATCATTCATGTTTTTATTTTCTCTATTCCTCTGACAAACTGTCAAGATCCTCCTTCATCTGACCAGCAAATGTTTAGGAACAGACATATCTAACATTTGAAATGTTTGAAAGTACTGACTGATCTGCTTGAAACCAGATTGCTTATTAGCATTGTTCTGACAAGTATTTCAGAATTTCAATTGTAAACTCACTTTTTCCTATATCTCCTGGTGTTACTATTTTAACTACAGAACTAAGAATGGGAAAATACAAGGATGTGAATGAATATACTTCCCAGGAAAAAAAAAAAGTAAGCTTTTCCTCTTTGAATTTTGTTCTGTGAGCCAGCAGAAATCCAGTCCCGTTGTGCTTTTATCTGTGATTTTCACTGGAAGGTTTTATCAGCTCAATTAGCAGAGCTATCCATACTGAAATTTCTCTTTCTGTCATCACTTTACAGCTCCTGAACGTAAAATTCAGTAGGGAAAAAGACTTTGAGACGCAACTTATGGCAAGCTTCAGAACCTTTCAGTCTTTACTTTCAGCTTTTTCCTCTACAATAAGTAGTGTATAGAGACTCATTTCACGTAACAGGTTGTGGGAAGAGCCTTACGCAGAGCTCGGCTGTACTCAGGCTAGCTGCCGTCAGCCCATCTTCAGACGCAGAGCCCACGGAGGGTACGCAGGCGTTCAGAGCAGCGCAGCGCGCGCCCAGCAGCTCAGCCCCAGCTCCCATGAACTTGTGCGTGGGACACTGGACCTGCAGAGCTCGACAGACCAGCGTGGCCACCAGCCGTGTGTCCCAGCAGGTGGGGACTAAGCACAAAAGCACACTGGCACAAAGGCAGCCTCACAGAAACAACAAGCAAATGACTTGATCATATGTAATTCCTGCATTGCTGCCACAGAGTAGTCCCATGGAACAAGGGAGCCTTCAAGTGCTTCTATCATTATTATTCTATTAACACACTCTACCTTTTATTCTGCCTCAAAGAATACTGACTTATACCTTTCCTTAAGGGCAGCTTTAAGATGCAGGTGAACTATTACCTCTGCATAATCTGAAATGGTTTTCCATCTGCCCCTTCAGGAAAGAAGCATTTCCACTTGTGTATAATCAGCGCTGTGTCTGGGAGGGATCTTTGCCCTGGTCGCAGCTAGAGACTCAAAGGCAAGCAGACTTCAGAGGCTTCCTGCCTGGAGGACTGCCACGCTTAGCACACAGCAGTCAGGAGCAAGTGCCGATGTTTTCAAAAGTTATGCTTTGTGGCTGCAGAAACTGAGCACTGGCAACCTTCCTTACATTTTCCTGTAAGCCCAACAGCAAAGCCAGAGAGCTGCCGCGTGGGAAAGGACATTTTTTTCTCCTCAATCTCCCCTTCCTTCCAGATCCATTCTCTTATAACCTCGTACCCAGGACAGTAGGTTGAAGGATGTAACCCAACAACTGCCAGCCGTGGTGCACCCCTACAAACACGACTCCTGCAAGTATTGCACTTCAAGAATGAGTTTCCAGGAGAATCCCAAATGCCGTTCAACATGTCCAAAAGTGCCAAAATGTTAATGAAAGAGTCAAAAGAGATAAACCAGATGAGTCAAACTGGCCGTTGCTACATACATCCAATACTTTTGCAGAAAACAATGCAAGTACAAGGAAAGCATTTAATAGCCTAGTGTCATATTCTCAGCAGTTGTTACCTTTACAGGACAGTGGTCATCAGCAGGATCTGTGAATTTGCCTATGTTTAGAATAACGAAACACTTCAGATATTGTAGATATACGGTATATGTAAATACTGACTTTCAGCAACAGGGCCTACAGGAATTAGGTATTTATTCTGTATCCCTAAGAAACTCTGGTGCAAAATATAGTCAAAAGCATCTCTATTTATCTGAGGTCTAAAAATCCTCTGTTGGTGAATTGACATCATAGCTGTTTCTGTAAAGTGTGAATCAACTTCCCACACCTTAAATCAGCAAATTACTGTATCATTTCTCTTGCGTTTGTCATTCGGAGCACTTCATCTCAGAGAGGAGAGAAAGCATTTGTTTCTTTGACAGTGGCTGAAAATGAGGATACTCACAGAAAAGCATTTTATAAGGGTCAGTATGTAGCCTGTTACAGGGGGATTCTTACAGTTTTTCAGCACAGAGCAAATGGAGAACGTGCTTTTGCTGCCATTGAATCACATCCATTTCTGCAAATGACTGCGGTTCCTCTGTTTACAGTGTGATTGAGACAAAGATTGAAAAAGATCAGGTCAGTACTCACAGCATGGATCCACAAAATCAGTATTACAAGAATACAAAAATTATTAATATCACAGAGCGCTAGAAAGCATCACGTTACCACGTATCTCACATTACCACCTGCTGTGCTATACTGCAATGGAGACATGTCACCGGCTTCATTTCCCTAAGCACATCAATCCATGATGACAAGGCAATTTGTATTGCGTTATTCTAGCTGTGTTATGTCTTCTATAAGTTGGTCATGACTTTATCTGAAAATCTGGTGTACATCTCCACAATGCTAAGCTGAAATACTAGTCCTCTATGCAGCGATTTGTTTTATATTATACAGTATTTGTGGAATGTCTCTCATTAAACCATAATTCTGCATTGAAATCAGGTTAGTCATTTTTCTACCCTGAATCTACAAATTTTCCTATCAGTGTCTCTACTTTCAGAACTGAGTTTCCGCTTCGGAACCCCATTTCAGAAGAAGGCTAATTTTGGCAGCAGTTTATATTGTGTTGTTCTTATTAAGAAATTGGCTTAAAAATAGAACAATATCAAAAGACTTTTAGTTTTCAAAAGCTGAAGAGCTGATGGGAACACAGAGTGCCCCATTTCTAACCCAGAACTACACACTTAAATTGACACAGCAAGTGTGTTAGCAAAACAAAACAATTCCGAAGAACAGAGATTAGAGAACAAAATAGATAGGAAGAATTGATTAAGTCTATTGATTCAGTGCAGCACTATGTGCATTTAACACTACTCCAGAAATAAGACTTTTCCTGGTTTAGAATTTACATGCTAATGGAAATACCTTAAGGACCAACGTACACTGGGAAACAGAGAGCCATCATCCCCACCTCCAAACACTATGAAAAACTTTCCAACTTGAAGCCTGAGTTGGCTGAGACCACATATCTGAGCCGCTTTTTCTGATACAGAAGAATAATAACCTTATATGTAATCTGGTATCAGACTTGCCGAGAGTAACAGTCTGATTTACAAGAGAACAGATATTTCCATCGTGCGGTTCTACTTTTTCCTCTTCAGTAAGTGTTAGTGGGCAAGGTGGCAAAATGCATGTCCCCAGGAAGGAATAACATGAAATACTGCCTGCCAAATTCTTAAAATAAGATTTAAAAAAATTCTAAAGATGCTAAGCCCACACCCACAATGACCAGCTGGTCTTCAGATTCTTCTTTTCCCAGGGTCATCATCTTCATCCACTCCCTTCACAATGCCTCTGAGATAGACATATCTCCAAGGCAAGTTTCTGAGTATAGACAGTAATTATTATGTATGTAGAAACGGTTGACATTTAGTGCAGATGGGGACAGAACAAGCTGAAGTTGCCACGAGAAAAGGGAAAACAGGGTTCCAGAAGACTAAATTAATTTGAAGCTACTATCACATTCAGATAACCTTCTATGGACCCATTGCTCAGTCACTCCATTTCATGGCCTAGGATATTTGAAGTGCCGTTTACATTAAAATGTCAGGTTATGAATTGCAGGAGCAAGGCAGAATCATAGATTTGCCTCAAGCATCTCTGCTGCACAGGCTGTAGCCTCTGGCAACAGGGCAGAGCAGGCACCTAGGAGCAGCAACAGCTGAGTCACTGCAGCTCTTCGCTTCAGCACTCACGTGTCATTGCCACAGGAGAATGTCAGCTAGGTCAAAAAATATACCCAGAATCATGACTGGTATCATGCAAGGGTCTTGTGCATAGAGATACCAAAATTTAAGATAATAAGTATTTAAAGAAATAGAACTGAAACTGCAGCATCAATTGTCAACTAAATTTCTTGCTGTGAATAAAAATCAATGATAATCTTGTCTCTAACTTCTTAGAATGTGTTCAACAGATACATTACAAAGACTCTGAAAGCTAATGGAGCCTGGAATATGAGCTTCATCCTTAAAATGATATGTAACATAATTATGCATAATGTTCTTCTACTGTGTTACAAATTTACAGTAGAAGTTTGACTTCTGTATAATTGCTTATTTGACATTAGTGTCCGTGTAACTGAAATCATATTGAGCTTTCAGCTTGTCAAATATTTTGTGTTTTTCCACCTGTGAAACATTAGAATTGGCCTGACTTTCATGTTAATCTAGCCCAAGTAAAACATCCCTTCCGACCTTCTTGGCTTAGGTATAGCAATACCACTCACAGGGGCTGAACGTACCGGAATCTACACTGCCATCAATGACAAGCAAACGCCCTTCTCAAGGACATAAGGCACCATCAGTACACCAAATCCAGAGCAGAGAGAAACATGTTTCTCGACATCTCCTGAGCAGTAGAGGAAACCTCATTGCACAGGGACAGTACTTACCAAATTCAAAGGTAAAATAAAAGGTAAGAAAGGAACCAGAGTCCTGCCTCTAGAACATAACTTCATCACTTGGCACATACACGATCAGTATTCCATGACCCTGTGCACAGGATTACTTCTGCTACGTATTGGGCTTTCATCGCATTGGTGATTATTTGAATTCAGATAGAACAAAGAACCTGCAACAGAACACTGCGACGTAGACACTTGAAGCAAGCTAAAAGAGCATCCTCACCCAGCCATTAGCTCGTTCTCACCAAGGGGTCTGCTTTGTAAATGCACTGTTTCCACACAATCGAGCTGAAGACCAAATAGACTGGTATTTTTACCTGTAGTCAAAGATGAACGCATCCCCAGCACCCACTATGATTTTGTGGGGCTCTTTTCCCTCCCATTAACAAGAATTACAGCCAAGAGGCTCTGAGCATTGGTATACGAGCACGCTATACCATCAAAATAACCAGGCTGTAAGCCTTCTGAATTCTTATTTGAATGCACTGCTACATTGGTAAGGGATTTCTATTTTAAATTAAAAAAAACAAGGACAATATGAATAAAGATTATTTTGAATTCATAAAGATATATTTGGTTGGATTACGGGAACAAGCACACAAACATCTGACACAGCTAAGCTTCAGCTGTCTCACAGCAAAACCAAAGCCAGGACCATAAAATAGAACAGTGCAAAGAGAAGATTGAAAAAGGTGAAAACCAATAGCAACGAAGGTTAAAACCCAATCCACATACTCTGCCTTTTCATGCACATAACTCACTGCACAGAAAAAAAGATTATCTCCCACCACTGGAATGGCTCGGTGCCTCAAGGAAATGCAAAACAATTACTGTTACAGAATAAAAAAGACCACAGGATATGAGGAGGAATACTCTCCTAACAAAAAAAAAAAAAAAAAAAAGGAGAACAAGGAGAAAAGTCTTACTGCATACAAATGAAAACACCCAGCAAAAGGAAAAGGACATCACATCAACAGAGAGAAAGACATAAACGTAGGCAAGCAGTCCTGGGGTGAAGTGGGGTAATACAAAGACTTGTAGATCCAAGTTCTCTCAAGAACAACTAAAGTATTTTTCTGAGCTAAAATCTTGCCCACTCGAGCAAACAGCCCCTGCAAAAAGCCAAGGAACATCTCGATAAGCTGTACCTGTGCCTCACACCAAAGAAATTAGTTTCATAATGCATGGCAGCAAAGGAATGGCTGATCCTGATTTTTCATTGGTATTATAAACGAGGAACTATTTCACAGCAGCTATTGAAATTACTCCGCAGATGTAAAATTAAGTTCAGGCTCAAGAGGAAATGCAGACGCCCTGTTTTTAATCCTCCTGCAGCAGAAGGCCTTTTGTTATTGACACAAGCAAGTAAAATCCAAACAGCTAATCAACTTTGTGAATTTTTCAGATTATGATTAACATAAAGCAATTTCCACACCTTTTTTTTTTATCACTGTTTTAGCTCTTATAGCACTTCTACCACGGATCTGACATCACGGGATGAATATTTTAAGGAAGAAACGACACGAGTGGCACCACAAGGTTTGTTTCTTAGGCAGGCAAGCTGCCATCCCTCAGAAGGCAGCTGAGTCACACAGTGTATAAATAACTCTGTCAAGAGAATAACTTAGTCTTGCTGTGAAATCACTCAGCAGAGTCAGGAATGTGGGGAACATAGAAGTTGTTTCCAGTGCACTAGTGGTTCCCTTTCACCCTATGTCACCTGTAACAGCATTGCCTCTTTCAAGCAGCAAAGCTATGGATGAAGGCAGATGAGAATGTCGTGTTCCAAACTGCAGACATCAAGCATTGTGAGAATTCATTACCTCTATCAAGATTTGCAAATCCTAGCTGTGCTGAGAGTTCACTTGGGTGTCCACGTGCCCATTAGAAAAAAATCCCACGAAAAGGGAAGGAGCCATACACAATCTTGGCCAGGAGAAGCAGATGCACTCAGCAGGATTTCCCAGCTCTCACACAGAGCACCACCTTTACCTATCCCACCGGGAGAAGCCAGCACACACTGAACAGAAAGTCAAGGTCATTGGCAGTGGTGGCAGCAGAGGCACACCGTTACAGGCTTTGATGGTGACTTGAATTCTCAGCTATACCAAATTCCTTTAATTAGCAGGACTAAATGTGGAGATTAATATAATTCATGGCAAATATTATTGTATTTCTTCTACTGAGCCAGACAATGCAAAAAGGCATGTGTAAGTAACAACCTGCAAATGTCTCACATTCCTAAGCACCAACCTTCTCTCAAATTTTCTTACTCTCTTTTATCCTCTGCTTACAGAGCATGTAATGTTTAGGTCTCTGCAAAGTATGTTTCTGAAAACGCCCATTTCTTGCCAGAGAAAGAGGTGTAACACTCAAAATGAAAAAAAAAAAATCCAGACTGAAAAATAATCCACATTTCCCTGTGGGAGCAACCTGAAGAGATATTATATCTCTCCTTATGAGTGTGATAGCTATATTCATTTATTGTAAACATTTTCATTTTCTTCTGCCTTTTCATTCTCTTTGACAGAGGCGATAGCTAAGGTCAAGTCATCCACTGCCTAATAAAACTATCCAATCTCAAAACAAACCAACCAACCTTTCTCTGGGTAGCAATGATTATTATTCTTCTTTCACCATCTCCTTTGCCTTCCTCTGTCCTCTCCATTTATACAGCAGATATTTTCCCTATTTGCTACTTCATTTTACATCCATGTAATTCACAGACTTGGGTAAGGAACAGGAAAAGGATACTAAAAAGCCCACACTAATGACATTTTATTTCTAGTTGATTTTTATAGTGAAAAAAATAGGCTACTACCTGCTGTCATCACATTATCAACACAGCCAAACATTTTTAGAATTGAAATGAAAATTAACTTCTCTCATGTATGTTAGGAGGTATCTGTGATGTGTATCTGTGATGTGTTGACAATCTGAAAGCAGTAAATAGCAGGCTGTGCTGCCAAGGCTGCTCCCTCACCGATGGACTGGGAGGTTCCTTGTGGCCGTGATGCCAGCAGGCACTCATGATCTCACTGTTACATCCTATCTGAAGAGCAAGCTGGCTGGTAGCACAATACTGTCTTTCACATTTATCTTACTTCCACAGATGCCAGTCTAATATCTGTGAATACAAATGAAGGGGTATGATGAAAATAAGTTTGTTTGGCATTGATCCACTGTGAATGACTAACAATCAATGAATAACCCAGTGGGTGTTTGATTACATGGTCTGCATGTTAGGTTTTTGAAGACTACCCTCTCAAAGCATATTTCCATCCCCTTAGCTCCCTAGGAGAGGATAAACATTTCTAAGTAAGCACTGTCTTTCTCAGTATTTGTTTGTACGGCGCCCTAGCACAACAAGGCTCTGTTCTTCAAGCAGCTCTTAATGCAAAGTTCAACACCCATTTCCTTTTATAATCACACAATAAACAGTTTGTGTTTTGTCTTCTCTTTCCTGATAGGAAAAAGCCTTATTGATCAGATCCCCTGTTAGCTATTTGTTCGCCTTGGTGAGAATCCCCTTGCCAAGTCAGAGAGAAGGAGGAAATTGTTTCTCTCAGTGGTCACGTTTTTGCTTGCATGCACTTTCACAAATAATTTCAGCTAAAGAATACTGTTTTTTTTTTCCTCCAAGAGAGATATTTGTTGAAATTCTGTTTAAGAGATGAGTTGAAGGCAAGTGAAATTCTTAAAGAGCACTTCAGCTGTGAATACCAATCTCTTAGCCTTGTACCTTTGAAGACACATCTTCCAGAGCTACCAGCAATCCAGATTCTAAACCAAACACTTACTGTTTGAAATGAGATGTTATTTTGAAGAGTAAGCATGTCTCTGCAGCATTTCATCTTAGTGTCTCTTTAAATGGAGCATTCTTAGGCACGTTAGCTCTCAGAAGCTGGCTATTGCACTTTATCTCATCACAGAGTTCTTAACAGAGTAAAAGTAACTTAAGTCCCGCTTGAGCTTCTAGCACTGGAGAACAGTTTTTTGTTTAACTTTTCTGTACCTCCAGGAGCAGATCCCTCCACAGGAGCTCCACTGCACTAGACACATCCACCAGCAAAGACCCAGACAGTCGAGCTCCAGCTGTGCCCACCTTTCCTCTGTGCCGGAGAGAAACGGCCAATACTTTCCAGCCAGAGCAACAGAGCTGGAAGCGGCTCTGCAGCATTTGCCAGGGACACCTGCAAATCTGCCTGGCCTTCTGCCTTTTTTACTCCTCCTTCAACTTTTTACTGCTAATTAGCGTGGCCACTTTTATTTTGTAGTTCTGCCTTATAATTGTTTGGCACTAATTACTCTTGGAAGGTAGATTATAATCTTTAGATATTATCTTTATTTTGCATTATAGGATTTGCTTTGATCCTCAAACACTTTGCAAAAGAAACTGCCTTACAAACTCTAAATAAATCTTATTTTACCTGACACTGAAATACAACACTAAGATACATCTGCCAAGGAAACAAAGCACTGAAATGCATCTGCAACTGAAACTGTACCGACCTGCTATAAAACTGGATAGTTATTTATTAAAAACACAAATTATTTAAAGCAGTAGAGGAATCTGCAAGAGTCATTTAGTTAGCCAAAATAGTTACTAAGTTTAGAAATGATTCAATATATCAGGATTGACTTGGAGCTGAGTATATAATTCCTAGCAAATAATATAAATTCAGTGACCTTTGCCAATTCATTACCTGTTCATAACTACACTGAGAATCTTAACCTGTCCAGTTTTAAAAGCTATTCAGCAATTTTCCTAAGTTTCACTCACTATAATTCTTTATCAGTAGCTGAAACTCTACATTCAAGTTATATTGCTCAAATAGTAGTCTGTATTTTTTTTGGTTAAAAGACAGTGAATCCTTCGCAGAGAGCTTTGAAGGGAGTTTTAGTGATTTGCCTGAGTATTACGGCATAATGCCCACTCCGAGAGAAAAAGCAAAGGCAGGGATGGCCAGGGAAATGAGTACAGACACAGTTCAGGTGTAATCACAGCAAATTCTCATCTAAATTGAAATGAAGTTTTGCTCATTGGTACATTACCACAACACTTTGAATTTTGAAATGACTGGGCCCGTAATTCCATTTCCTGCCCAAATACCTGTACCTGCAACACCCGTGTGACCGCACCACACGCTGGAGCACTGGTGTTTATACACAGGCAGGAGGAATAGCTCTGGTGACTCGTGCAGCGGTTGGAGCAGCAAGTGGCCATTGGTTCTGATTTTAAAAAGAAAGGTATTAGCTGATCAAAACAGGATGTAAATAAGATGACCCCTTCAACTAAGACTTATACACCCTGGATTTGTATCCTTTTTGGACATACTACTGCTGGAAATCTTGAAAAATAGGAAAGAAAATCCCATCATTCATTGAGAAATGTATAAACAGAGAAGCAAACCAGAGAAAGTTAATTTTACAGAATGCAATAACGTTAACTGCCACTAACATGCGAAGGGTGGAGATAATGGGCTTCTAGAAACATCTGGCCACTGTCACACATTTGAGAGCTTGGGGAGATTAGTAAATATAACCAGCTTACACTGCTGGGGGTGTTGCTACAAGTATTAATGGATAATGCAAGGGACAAACCACTTGTTATAAAGGCAACATAGGCTTTGGAGAAGAAAAGGGGTCAAACAACATTTAAATAGTAAGGGAGGAGGAAGACAAAAGTGCAAGAGGGAAATGAAGAAAAAAAAGGCTGAGGGACACCATCTATTTTGGTTTTGTTTTACACTGACTGTAATGTTTCTCTTAAACCAAACTGCTTGTCAATCTGGTGATTGAACAACAGGAACATGTTTTCGAAAAAAAAAGACAATTCATGGGATATGCACATTCAGAGTGCACCTGCAGAGCACCTCACAGATGAGCATCCAAGAATATTCCTCCTTGTGTCCCACCGTTACACTTCACAGCAGACCTGGGAGCATAGTATTGCCCCAGATATGTCACGGTGAATTAGGACATCACTGGAGACTAATGATTCATATGAAACCTGAGAGGACAGAAATAGTCCCCAGATAAAGGCAGCACTCACTTCTCATACGCCTTAGACTCATTGTCTAGGTGAGACAGCTCACAAAACTATCAATTTAGAGTCACCAGTAAGGGTAGTTTTCATATAATGGGCACCTGGTCTACTCTCAGTGAGCCTGAACCCACCAATTTATTTCATGCAGCAATCAAACATTAATGGGTTTCTGTTTTCACCTGTCCAGACCTGAGACAGTGACTGAAAGAGACAAAATTGCATCTCATCACAGGACTTCAGAGCCAACTAGGTGCTTTTATCTTGGAGTCAGTTTTGCTTTGTTTTTTGTTTTTTTTTTTTTGTAAAAGTTGAGATCTACAAAAACTTTACACACCGTGCATTTTCCAAACAGGAATGTCCCTGCCAATTTATCATAGATTTCAGCTTCTTGATCTTTTCTTTGCATCTCATGATAAGACTCAATGCCGAGAGAGATTTCTCTTAAAGGGTCATCCTATAGAATATGCAAGGGGATTTTATTTCATATCTTAAAATTAGAAATGCATTATTGATGGGATCATCAATTATATATTTTGGATTTATACCCAGGATTTGAAGAAAAGCACAATATTTGAATGTACATAATTGCTATCACAGCGTACGATCTCTCTTTCTTATTAAACACATAGCCCATTTCCTGCTTGTATGAATATTTTATTCCGAATACATGTTCCAGTTATTTGGCACTATCTTCTATTCCATTTCACTCCTTATTTTGAAAGAAGGCAACTAAGATGTGAAGATTTCCCACTGATATAATCTAGTTCTAAATCAAAATAAATTTGAAGTGGAATGTCTTAAAAAGAACCCTCTCAACTCCCTCCTACCTCAAGGGCTCAGAGCCACAGTCTGGGGGAGCTGCAGGCACGTCAGTCCTTGCCTGCATTTTCCCAGCCCTCTGCACTGCTCCGTAAGTCACAGGCAAGGGCCTGCCTTTCCATGGCTCGCAGCATTGCTGCCAGCTCAGATAATACACGTTACTGAAAGTTTTTGCGTGGCAGTGGGCTGACTTGTAGTCTTTCAGAGGCCTCTCTGTGTGCCCGTGTGAATGCACGCATACATGCGCATCCTTTTGTCTCAGACTGGGAGCAGAAAAAGAACCTCTAAGGGTGGTTTTCAGCCACCCTAAAGAAGTCACGTTATTTTCTAACTGCATGCTTGATCTGAGATGTATTGAAATATAAACCAAGGCAGCCAATGCAGAGGTACACAAATGAAGATTTAAGAGTTTTGTGGACGTATGTCTCACTGTTTTTCCCTTGGCCTCAGGAGCTGTTTACAGCTCTGGCTGAAAGCCATGCAGGAGGGGATGAGTTGGGTGAGCCAGGGCACATGAGAGGCAGCAGATCTGCAGGGTCAAGGGGCTGTGGGTCAAGGTGGCCATGATTTTCCTCAACCTCCTTGAGTTCCTTGTTCTGTGACAAAAGGCAGCTCTTCCTGTCTTGTACATTAAGTGTATTAGATATTAAGTGAATGACAGTGTATTTCAAGCTTCCTTCACATGAAATTAGAGTCTTGCATTAAAGGATCAGTTCCCTGAATTACCATTTAGGGTTTAGGAGTGAAGACCTGGTCTTCCATCACCTTGTGTTTCACCTCCCTATTGGTAAAATGGGGAAGGCACCATGTGCTGTGCAGCAGCCCCAATCTGCTCTAACCAGGGCAGTGGAGCCAAAAGTGACTACAGAGTACAGTTAACTTAGAAATCAGTTGGTTGTAACCAGCTGCTACACTAAGAGCAACTAAAAGCAAAGAATCAGATATTCTACTATTGTTTTGTATTTACTGTCTCTAGGTTTAACGACATTATTTAACAGAAAAACCTTAGAGTTACTGAGACTGAGAAAACAGGATCTCCAGTGTCTTTTATGCTTACTTCATTCATGGCATAGATACTAAAACTCCTGCTTTAGAGACTGAAGACTCTGCTTCATTACTAAATGTATGCGCATCATGGCCCTTACAAATCTCTATTAAACTGAGGATTAGGCAAGGGCTGGAAGAGATAGACAGTATATTTTCATTCAATCTTCTTTAAAATAATGATGCATGCAACTTCATGTCATTACTCTTTAACGGTCTTAAGCCTATTTAATAGGACAGTAATATTCCAAAAAGGAAAAGGGAATTATTTCCACATTTAATTTTCATCGCAAAAGTGAATGCGGTTCTTTCCATGGCAGATAAGCAGCTAAAGCTGCTTGGTACCTTAACTGGGATATGACTGCATTAGCTCTGCTACATTACAGCTAAGCTAATGAAACAAAGCAAAATGATTAGCTTCAGACTCCTTGGAGTATCTGAAAGTAACATTTGGCTTGCTTCTAGGGACTCTGTGGAGACAACAGGATCAGCAAATGCCGCACCTGAATGACATCATTTGGCCTGTGTGACCCAGCTGGCTACTGACCCCGGCCTCCAATGGCACAGGTCCTGCGCTGTGGGCTCCATGGGGAGCAGCATGAAAGTTACGGGCTCTGGAACTCAGCTCCTCTCATCTGCTGTGCCAGAGGGGAAGGAATGGCTAAAAGCTGAGGATGAATCTGCCCCTCGCACGTGGCCAGCTGTGCTAGTCCCTGAAAAAGCAGCATATCCAAGAGCTAATCCTACTCCCCTGCCTGAAAACACCACACTTTTTTTCTCCTCATCCGGCAGCTTCCGAAGAAGCAGGGGACACTCTCCAGGCCTGGGCCAGCCCAAGCCAGGTGACTAGCGTATGAGCTCTGCTCGCGTCCTGGCTCTGCTAGTTGCTCAAAACAAATCACAGGAAGAACTGTGTTTTACACCACTCAGAAACACGGTTTTAAGGCAGGGACAAGCCAACCTGACCACTCACTGCTACTCAGTCTCCACTCCCTTGTGCTCACAGCAATGCCCATGAACCGGCAACAAGTTTTCAGTCACTTTGCTTGGCATCAACTGACCGTACCACTACATGAACACTGATACCAAGATGGGGGCACAGCAGAAGCTCATGGCTGGAGCCAAGCAGAGGGATAAGTATCCATTTTGCTCCCAGGAAGCAGTTTAAACTGGCTGTAGCACAAACCTCCACCCTGAGCAACCTCCTCCAGCAACACCTCTCATACCCTCTCCTGCCTTTGTCATTCACTGCGTTAAATCCCTCTGCCCCAGTGGTCACCACCTTTGTTTCCTTCTTGAAGGAAAGCATTGGACTTGCTTCTTGTACACCTCAAAGTAGTCCAAAATTAATGCAGATTTCAGCACGTACTGTTACAGCATGTCACCTAAAAATTCTCCAACTTTCTTCTGTGGAAGAAAGCATTGTGAGCACCAAGCATCCTAAGGATAAAGTTGGCATCACTATTACATGGGCAGAGACTCTAAGACATGTTAAATTAAGCCTACACTTATGAATGAGGAAAAGAAGAGATGGCTGATGCTCATATATACACAAAGGTAACTATAGGAGAAGAAGATGATAGGGTGTTTTACAGGTATTCTCTGTTACACCTATGTTTAGAGCTGATGCCCATCACTTAAATCCTTTCTGCTATTAACCCCAAATGGGATATTATCAATCCCAGTGTCCATACCTGTCCTTATCTTTTTTTTTTTTTTTTTTTAAGGCAGAAGCAGAGACTGGAGAAGATGCTCAGTAGTTTGTCTTTGGGACATACATATACTAAGGTTTTAAGCTGAGGCTGCTCTAGGAAATAAATGAAAGTTAGTAGTACTTTTCTTTTATACTTTGTCCATCTCCAAGTTTGTCTGTCTCAGAATACTCCCAACACTTATGCTGAACAGGATTTTGATCATCCTAATTCACCTTTTTCTTAAGTAGACCATTCTCTCCTCAGTTTTGCAGGCTTTCTACTCGTTTTAGACAAAGCTAGAGATCAGCTGTACCAGGAATCATGAAGTGCATCTTACTCATTTTCAGTCTCGTACAACTTGTTTATTCCAGACTCCATAAATAAACTGAATACAAGCAGGAACTCCAAAATATCTATATAGTTTCAAACATATTAGAAAATTTAAATTTGTCTTGGTTCAGTGAACTGTAGAGGTGGCTGTAGCTGCAGAACAGAACCCAATCCAAATCTTAAGGATTTGGAAAATTCAGTACCATGCACGCTTCAAGAAACTGCACTTGAACCGAGGTTCTTTTGCCAACTCCTGCATCCCAGCAGCTGCAGAAGGGCGGTGCCACCCATGGAGAACTGATTCAGTAGGAACTGCACAGCCCCTTTACCCCTCTGCTTTTGTCAATATAAAAAAGCACTGGAAGGACTCTCAGCCCTGCCATACCCAAGTCCCAATCTAAACAGCTACACAGGCTCATGCTTAGATGTGAATATAAATATCTGTATCTTCCAGACGATGCCTAGACATCGTGCTGAGCACATGCTCAAACGCTTTACAGGGCTGAGACTTGATTGCTCAGTGATTTGGAGTAACGAACATGTAGTCATGCCACCTCTCATGTAATGAAAGCTGTGTATCGTCAAGGCAATATTTACCCTACAAAAGCCTTGTTCTTCCCCTATTTCTACTGACGTAATTTTGTAAATTACGTAGATGCACTCCTGCTACACATCTGTGGAAAGAAGCTCACACTTGGGCTTCCCAGCTCTTGTGCCACAAGTGGAAATAACTCATTTTTCCTTCTTTAAAAAAAAGCCCAGTAATTACAATCCCCAGTTGTTATTCTAGCAGAAGCTCCTACTAGCTAATTTATGTTAAAAAAAAAAAAATCAGATTCAGATGGAGGCTGTGCAATTCAGAATACAAAGGGTATCCAAGCTGAGATTCAGAACCTTTTCCTTTCAGTGCAATAATGTGATTGATTTTTTTTTTATTTTTATTTTTCCTGGAGGGTCTTACCATATCCGCATTTCAGCTTTAATTAGTGTCTCCAAGATTGTTAGTGCTTCTGCAAGATTTTTTCCATTAAGTTCTAATTATAGATACTGGATAGATTAGCCAGTGTTTGATGACCTTTTCTAGCCAAATTGACTTCAGCTTCATGTGCACAAAAATCCTAGTTCGGGAAGGATGACTGAAAACAAGGAAGCACAGCAGCTTTGCCCCTGTCCTCCGTTGCTGGTACTTCATATCGTGTGAGCTCCACTAGAGATCAAACCCACATCACCTATGCAGCAGAAAAGAGCCTGCTTATAATAGAGACAAAGAGATATTAAACAGATATTTAATATGAAGTTCAACTCTAACAGAAAAGTTGACTGTGCTCAAAAAAGGAAAGATATGTGGAGCAAAAATCCAGGGTTATAGCCACTGTAATCTGAAATATTTAAAAATTTGCCTTGCCAGGCTGCACTAGTCCTCAAAAACTAAGAGCATATCATTGACTACCACAGAACCATTCTTAAAGCACTGTCCCAACCCAGTTTTAGGGATACTCCTGAAGAGGACAGGGCTTCAGCTGGCCACAGTGTTTTCAGGGGGAAAAAAAAAAGTGTGTGTGGGCTACAGAACTTCTGCCCTGAGGAAAACAGCCTGTCATCCCACAGTTTATAGTCTGAGTCTCTCAGCTACTCCTAAATAGCCAGCTCCTACTCTTTCCTGGGATCTCCAGGGAACCTGTGGAGACAGACGTCTCACACGGCGAAATCATCTGCTGGAAAGAGCCTTCAACAGCATCACAGTTTCTGCCAGTGGAGAGAAGCCGTGCTACAAACCTCTCATTCTCTCTCACACACACTTTCCCTTCCTAGGGATTTGTGATACAAGGACAGTTCCAAAGTTTTGCTCATCACCTACTGTGACTAGAGAGTACTGGAATAAAGGAGTGATGTTACTACTGCAGATAAGATTTTCCCCCAAGATCTAAGAACACAATTTTCATTCATTGGTTAATGGCTATGTCATTTTAAACTATGCAAATGCTGCAGAAAAAAGCAACCTTTGAAGATTTTATAACAGATTGTACATGTGTACTGAAACACCTAAAACTAGTTGAGGAATTTGAGTAGATTATAACTGTGACTGGTTTTATAATACATAACTTTGCTCCTCATTCAGGAATAAAAATGTTTCTTTTTTTTTTTTTTTTTACTTAACCATTAATTAATGAGGTTGCAACAGTATGAATGATTTACAGTGACATGCTCTGACAGTGTATACACAGTGAGAAATGCCATGTCAGACATTTCAATATTTATATTGAGATGAATGGCACATAATGTGATGCACATGCTAACAATGAGACTTTGTACTCCCAGCAAAGTCTACTGGTATGATTAATTTGGTCTTAACTTCCTGTCTCTCTCCAGTTTTGCCTATCAGCTATTTATTTAAAGACATATTTCCAAGAATCCTTATCAAGTGTGTTTACACATCCTCACTGCAATAGCAGCTTTTGGCAAGTACTTTTTCTTCTCCTCGGAGCATTGAGCCCCTCTCACATCACTTCACAAGATCCTGGAGTCCATCAAGGCCAGCTGGGCTTGCAGCAGGCTGGCAAGAGCACAGGAACTGCACTGTTGCTGTCGTGTTGTCAGCAACACCCCACACACCTACACATCCCTGCCTCCTCCTGCGCACAGAGATGCACCTTTTCTCTGCTCATATCCATTCGCTTGTGGCAGAAAAGGACGAGACTGGTGCCACACCACCCCTCTTCAGCACCTCTGTGACGCATACTTTGAGTTACAAGGGAAGGGAAAAAGGCTTCCTTCTGGCTGCCCACCCCATCCTCTCCCCACTGTTTGCGGAAGCAGGGAATAGCTCACCACCCCCACCCAGCTCCAGTGAGGGTTTTGCTCTTGCTCAGTGGAGCTGGAGAGGAGACCACATGCAGCTTCAAAAAACTCTGTACATTCAAGACAAACTGTGCTGTAATTTCCCTCTGGAAAGGCAATAAGGGGATGGCAAATGCAATTCTGATAAAAGCCATGAAGACAGTACCATAATGCCAAGCAATATCACACAAACTAGAAGGCAAAACATAGTCAACAGCTATGTCCTTTTCCATCTTCTTCCCACTGTTTTGCAGTGCTGTTTCTTGTCCCTCAAGTCCTTTTCATCCTGTGATACATTCATGATGGTCCTATTCTTAGTGATTGGGCTCAACAGCTTACCAGTTTGATGGTCTGAGTTGATCCTGTAAAGAATTCTTTGAAATCTCCTATTAGGATGATGTATGGTCTAATTTTGGTTGCTATAGCATTCAGAGTCAGACTTATGACTGGGAAACAATCTCCCACTCACTTGAAATGCAGGGCGAGGTTTCGGTATTGCAGGAAAAGGCTCCGTGGCTGAAAAGTCGTATTTTAAAGTTTACAGCTCCTGCTTCTGGCTCAGTATTGCTATGGCAGCAAGAAGACAGAACCTGGCAGAGTTTCACAGATGCTGTGGAGCTCTGAGTGTGGCCGCTCCAGAACTGTTTTAATTGCTTTACGGAAGCAATCTATCAACAGTTTATTACGATAAGTAGCAAACTGCCATTCAAACGTTTCTATAGTTTGAAAAGTAGCATGTTTTTATTAAGAAGCATCTATGAGGAATCACGTGCATTTTAACATGGGCAGTGAGGTGTAATGCAAGAACGCCGTGTAGGCCTTTATAGCTGGCAACAGACACCATTGCCATCAACCTTTCCTGTTGCCTTCCATCAAGTTTAATGTGCACAACCTTGGCAGCAGCATCTCATCTCACACACTCTGGCCTTGGGGCTGTATAAACAAATAAATCAAGCTAAAGCCAAATCCTAAAGCAGACAGGAGAACTGCCTTCTCTCTCTTCATTCTACATATGCCTGTTTAGGTGACAGAGATCCTCAAAGCACTACTGTATATATGCATTGTACTCTGTATGAAAACCAATACTTATTCACAAATGAAGACAGGATGGTTGAATTGAAAATCTTGCCTTCAGTTCTGAGTGCTTCAGCTTATATATTTCAATAACATTTTACACGTGGTAAGCACCAGTTTCAAAAATGGCTTTTACTTGCACCAGTGTTCAAACATGCCTTTAGAAGTGATGGATCAGGTTCTCCAGAATTAGGAAATGGCTTTAAAACATGATTTTAAAGGCAGGCAAAATGTCTTACTATTAATAATATACCCTAGATGAATCCAATCAATCAAATCAGAATAACCTAACCATTGCTTAGATATGAGTTTAATTCTTTTATTTTAATATTTATTTTAATTAATGTAATCATGACTCTTCAGAGTGCAGTTAGAATGCACGTGCAAGTGACATTTAGTTCAGCTTCATCTCCTTTCAGGTACCTTTTTCAGCTGAGGAATAGAATCTGTTTTTAAGAACATACCTGTCTATGACAGATACAAAGCTAACTAACATATGCTTAGTGCAGCTTCTGCAGATTTTTAACCATCCTGAAGTGTGAGGCACCTGTGGCTTACACAACGCATACTGTTGATGAATTTTAGTTAAACTAATCTCTGGCACTATTGTCACTCCACGCAATTTCAGAGATGCCCACTTCCCATGACTACACGGAAAAGTCACTCCCTGCCCTGATTGCAAAGCAGATGTTTGATTATCACATAGGGAACAGAAAAGTCCTACTCAGTGCAGTACCAGGGCTGCTAATGAACTTTTCATTTCCTACCACTGAGACTGTATCTTGCCACAAAACCTTTAATAGGTGAAACTCCTGAGTTCATGCATACAACACAATCTGCTCCCTTAGAAATTACGCGCTTGTTTAGTTGATGCTAGAACCTTTGATGCAGCCAACCATACCACATATATGATCTCAAACTGTCACCTTTTTTAATTCTTTATTGCCCCTTACCAGCTCCCTGTTGCTGTTGCTTCCACAAGTGTTTCATGGGCAGCTAACACAACTGTACAGCGCTCCTGGCTCCAGCAGTGCTGTCAACACAGCATCCCAGGTGGAAAATGCTGTATTTAAAATTCCTGAACTCTGATGCAAACCCACATTTGCACTAAGCACCCAAACACACAAAATACAGAATCCGTTCTTTCTTACCCATTGAGAAGACTCACAAAGACAAAATATTTTTCTTGTAAAATTACAGCAAGTTGGCTAGGGGTTTTTGGTGCTTTAGTTCTTTGTTGGGGTTTTGGTTGTTTGTTAGGGTTTTTTGGTGGCGGAGGGGGGTGTGTCCTAATTTGCTTTTAAAAAAAAGAAGAATGAAAAGCTTATTTGGTGAGTTTCAGTAAAGCCTTTATGTGATTCCTCCAGAAAAGCTCCACAGCAATCCATAACACATTATCCAGAAGAGTCTATACTGACACAGTGCATAGCTAAAAGACTTCCTCCTTAAAAAGCTTTTTATTTACTTTTTTGTTTCTTTCTTGTTTTACTTCAAAAGTTTTCCCAGTGGCTCTAATCTGTAATAGAATATTAAGCTGTAAAACATCTCCTGTAGCTTTGTTGGTCACAGTTACTGATAAGATTTGATTCCTACTGTTCTTAAAAGGCAAGTGACAGGGCGTACATGACCTTTCCAAAGACGTGGCCCTGTAGGAATTGCATCAATTGCTCTAACCTGTCAATGAACAAGAGCTGCAGAGCCAGCGGGAGAACAAGTCCTGATGCCTGTAGTTAAATAACAGCACCTTAGGAGAGCACATTTATGAAATATCTGAAGGGCCGAAAGGTCAGTCTCAACCAATCTCTGCTCTCTCAGGAGCAAGAACTGCCATTTCCCAGATGCTCCTCTGGCTGGGGCAGGTTGTAATGCAGAAGCCTGGATCTGAAGGGATCCACTGCTTTGGAAGAGAAGTCGTTTTTACAAATATGAGCTGTTATCCACAATTTACTATACTTAAAGCAATACTAAACTTCTGGCAGAAATTAATAAAAGCCAAGGTTTTGAATTTCTTTAAACCAGCAGTGAGTAAGGCCCATCCTCCTTTTCACACAGCTTCCCAGAGGTCTTGCACACTTTTGTGCCACCTACAATGATCAAAGCTTCAATCCCCTCAAACATCCCACAACCAGAGTTTGCAAGCCTTCCAAAACTTACCACAACATGCTAGGAATCAAAGCATTCTTACCAAAGGCTAAACCAAGACGGCTTTGTACAATTACAAAGTGCTCTTCACACCACACAACACCAGCCTGAACTTTGACAATCCTGAGGTCCTACCTAACTCACTGACTTTGTTGAACACTTTACTGCTAACTCTTGCAAACCCCTAGCAGCTCCAGAATGGGTGGTACTTGTGTCAAATAACACTTTGCTGAACAAAATTTGACTTTCAGAAAAACATAAGAGAGCATAAGTCCCCAGCTGAGGTCATCTATCATGCCCCAAGCCCACACAGCAGGTAGCTAAGCACAGGAACACAAACAGTTGCATGTTTAAGCCTTCTGAAATACCATGCTGAACATGACAAGTCATACGTACATAGAGGACCCCTTGTCCTTGAGCAGAATTTTAGCTTACCTTCCCTGCACACTGGCGCGAGAGCCCACTCTCCACACACCCCAACGGCCGTCGTGTGAGTCCTCCTGCCTTGTCTCTTGCTTTTTGGCTTTTTCGCGTTTTTCAGGCTGCTTTCCTGCGGCTTTTAGATGCCTCCATACCTGTCCAAATGACAGATGAAAATAAAATTAACACCATGTCTCTGTTCACGCACATTCTAATCTTTGGATACTTTGACCGGCCTTAAGAAAAGGCACATATAGTGCTTCCTATACTTAGTCCAAGTGAAGGGAGCTTGTTCGGGTATCAGTCTTTAAGTCTGGTGTGCTACTTCCTAAACTGTACCCATCCTTCAGCATAACAACAGGCATATCCAAAAGCTAAATAGTATTTTCTAACTCTACCATGAGCTACTTCATTGCCAGCTTAACGAGCAAGTATTTCAAAAGTAGATCTCTTACTACAAGCAATATGAACTTCAAGTAATTCAAATGAAATGTTTTACTTTGAATTTTTTTTTTTTATTTCCTCGAATTTGCTATCTCCTGACACCTTTCCTCCCTTGTTTAAAAGCTTTTCTAATCCAGAATGGCATAAGAAACAGTGCTGTGAAGTGCACACAGCAAAGTCTAGCTGGGTAATTTGGCAATAGTCTTACAATAACTGTTTTCCCAAACCCTTTAGTATACTTTCCTGATGTTCCAGTTAAGTATATAAAAAATAAAGTAAAGCTTAGACTGTACAACTTCTATAAAAGCCTAGAGCAGGCAATGCACTCCTTGGCAGAATCACACCTTTCAAAAATAGGATTTTTATCACAGTATTTCATTTCCAGTCAATCGAGGTCTGCATTCATAGATCATTTTTCACATACATTACTCAATGACTGCTCTTTCTATCTCTAGTCTGGTAAATATTTTTGCCTTGTGCAAAGGATATAAGGGCAACACAACCAAGATGAATTTCTGCATTAGTCTCGCAGCTGAGATGACAGTGACATACAGTGAGATATTAGAGCACTAGAGTATCAGAAATGTACGGTAAGCCTGAGAAAAAGACGCAGCCTAGAGTTTTATAGCCTCGGTCCCAGGAAAACAAAGATAAAAGGTACACTTCTACTGTGACATACAGCCAAGTTTAGTGATTCAGAATAATATACCACATCAATTAAATTTAACCTATCGATTCATCATCTTCCTGGAGCCAGCCCAGGTGCCTCTGGTGACAGCTCAGCCTATTTCATGCAGTGCAATACAGATCAATAAGGAGGTGGCACAGGGTTGTAGATGGTGCCTACGTGTCTAGCTAAGAAAAACAAAATATAACTTAGAGTTATTAAACTGTTTTACTACTTCTAAATGGGCATCAGTATTATATACTGTAATCCAGGTGACGTAGTAGGGGAGTTTGGCTATTGAAAGTGCTGTGCTTGCTTTGCTGCTGAAAGACTGCTGTGTTTTCCTAACAGGCAGCGGGATATTGCGCCTGGTTACTGAGAGCAGGCTGGTGTCAGTTTTATGGCCAAACTAGACACAGCTCAACAGCAGCGCATAACCAGTCCCTTATGAGCAAAGAATATTTTGTTTTTCTATATTGATGGTAAGTCTTCATTTCTCTTTACAGGCATTAATCCAGGCTCTGTGAAATCAGGCATATTTAGAAGACAGAGAAAGGTTATGCCCTTCTTTCTTCATCCCAGCAGTGTTGTACGTACATCATCTCTGCCTACAGCCTGATCAACATTCAAAGCCACATCAGTGTACCTAACAATACTAAGATTTTTTTTAAACAGCTAATGAATTCTGTGCATGGCCAGAACTACTTTAATTCAACTTTGCCTTATATTAAGTTCCCTCAGCTCAGTAAAGAAGGTGGTTTAATGTGCAATTAAGGCTCTCTATACAAGTTGTTTTACCTGCTACACAAGCTGCTAGTATTCTATCAAAAATCATAAATGAGAAGAACTAAGGCAACAGAGTCAGTCTAAGGTGACAGAGAGGTGGAATGTTTAAGCAAAATACAGACTGCATCCGAGTCTCAGAGTCACCTTCAGGACTGTGAAAATGCCAAACAGCACGTTTAATATCATATTAGTCATTCTGCTAAAATGATACAGAAGGACTACTTCAAGACATAGAGCTTTAGCAGAGTGAGTACTGAAATCCCTTCACCAGAGACCTGCACTATTCTGTTCTTATTTGTAAATTTATATAAGGTGTCATAACCGTATATATAAATAACAAAACCAGCTTTGCGATAGAAAGTAATCCATACAAATTCTATTACAGTAATAAACTCTCTCAGAATTTTATTCTCAGGGCTCCAGATAACCTCATCCAGTGAGGAATTCAATAACTCCATCAGTCAAGAATGAGAAACAGAGGTGGTAACTAGGTTTGCAAGTAACGCTAATGAAACTCTACAGATGCAGCTTCTCAAATGGAATTAATTCAATGAGGATGGAACACAGAGAATCATTTCAGGCTCATTTTTTTGACATCTTTCAGAGTTAAAATACTTCCAAATTGATATGCTTGAAACCCTAGTGATTGCCTTGATTTTCTAATGTAATATCTTTGTGGGTAGAATCTTGGAAAACAAAAAAATCATTGGCACATGGCAGTATTGTTTCATCTAACTTGGTCCGTAGGCTCAAAACACTTAATCTAAATTCCTATGGAATTAACCGTATTTAGTATTACTGTGGCTGAATTTTAATAACCTGGAATTAAAGCTGCGACAGTTGGAGAAGGAAGATGTGAAAACTGAGCTACTAATTTTTCTCTTTCAAAGACTTGCAAGTTATTCTTAGTTTTTAACACAGTCAAGGACCTCCAGACATAGCAGGTATCAGTTTGGTGGGTACTCTACAAAACAGGATAAAGTAAAAATGAAGATGTTTCTTTCTTCCAAATAACTTCCAATTAAAACATGACAAAATAAATAATTTAAAAAACTAAAACAGATTGAAGCATCAAGAAACAACAATGCTTTGTGAAAGCATAGTGACTTAGTGCAAAGTTTCTCACATTTTTGTCAGCACAAATATTTTGAGGAATTTTAATCATGATGGCGTGATGGGCTTGTGTGGAAGAGGTAACATGGAAAATTTTCACATAGGTGGCTCACACTAACATACAGGGGGGATGGACTGGAGGGAAAGGCTGAACTGAGGCAAGGATCTCTTGGAAGAGAATGGGACATCCTGGTGGAAGGGTATCCAATGTTTGATTGAAGAGAGGAAAAACAGCCAAGGAAGAGTTAATACAGAGCAGCGCGAGGCTGAAAGAAACTGTCTAAAAATTGTCTTAGCAACTGCACTTGGTATACACATACACAGTGAAACTGCATTTCTCAAGTCAGAAGCTCTTGTAATGAAGGTTCAAAATGTCGAGCACCTGGAAGAAATTCTGCTGGATTAGTCAAAAAAGCCAATCATAGAGATATTACTGAGGAAAAATCAACAAGACCAAGACAACAACTGAAAAAGAGAAGCAAGTTGCAAATAATGTGTATATTACAGGCCTGAGCAAAAAGAAAACAGGGAGGAGAAAGAAACAGTAACAACAGAGATAATGAAAAGGGCTAGTGTTTTTCACCAGCTTGATTTGGAAACCTCAAACCTACCTTCCATCTTCTATAATATGAAACTAACCCACTGAAAAACACAGAAAGAAAGAAACAGAAATGGCATCCTTCTTTCCTCTTTTCTCATTCTGTCATTGCTGATCAAGTACAATATACAAATCCAGTTTCATTGATACTTGAATGATACAGATCGTTCTAGTGGTTAATTTAACATTACAGAGACGTTTTGGTTTGGCTCTCCTCCCCACTCCCACTCCACCCCCCAGCACTGTATTGTTTTTTTTAATCTAGTCTTATCCTTCCGTTATTGCTCCTTGAAGAGCTTGGAGAGAAAAAGGAGTGTTGTGTCCTCACAGCTGAAAGCATTATCTGTCTGAAAGAGGTCAGTTGACTCAAACCAGGAATGGGACTGGGCAATCTTCAACACAGCTTTTATTTAGACACCTTTGGACACCAAGTGAACATCTTAGCACTTTTCCTTTATATAAAGTAAAAAGAGGTGGACAAGTACAAACTACGAGTGAAAATCAAGATATTCTGTTTCTAAAATCCATGTGAAATGGGTATTTGTTTCTCTACTTGTTTTATTTTTTTTGTTTTCTTCCTCTGATACATCACTGAAGAGCTGAACTGAATATTCATTATTAGGGCTGATTTTGGATGGCAACTCATATGAAGCTACTTAATAAATTTTGGTTACATGAAGATGTGTTAAGAAAGCCCTTTTAAGACTTTACTGATCACCTTGTCTTCTAACAAAGAGTAATTTCAGGTTTGATATAAAAACAACCAGAAGACACTCCGATTTACAAAACTTAGAATGCAGTTATCTTTACACTTATGGGTACTGATTAACTGCTATTAACAGGTTTTTGTAAATGAGGAACAAGAGGGATACAACTTCACAATACCATATCAAACCTGGGAGTTTAAGACATTACTTTCTTCAGATGGCCCTGAAATTCTTCCTCTGCAAGTATTTTTTTTTTCCTTTGTCTGCTTCCTTCCATTAAACTCATATGCACTAAAAAGACACAGGAACTGTATTTATGAGTGTGATGTACTTAATAAAGTACAACTCTACACACAGAGAGTTGTAGACAGTTGAGAGAGTTGTTGGAGACTCAGCAAAGTGCCACTTGCACCACACTTTGCATTGAATATGACATTTTTCCAAATGCAGTCTGTTCTGTGAATGACAAAGCGTCTTTCTAAGTGGCAATGAAAGATCTCTGAAGGCTGGGGAGAGGGTGAGACCTGAGCCAGCAGGACCAGAACTTCTTCACCAGCAGATTGCTTCTCTAACATCAACTTAAAATAGTTGGGCAAAGGCAAGTGAGGTCTCAAAGTGTGATTTCTAAACTGCAAGCAGGTTTTCAAGGGAATGTTGCCACGCTGAGATGCAGAAACAAAGAAAACACTGTCTTTGTGTAACTTGGAGAAGTTGTGTAACTTCAGGCATTTACCTTTGATATGAATGGCCTGTTGGAAGCACATCTCTCACTTCCCCATACAGAAAACACAGGCTTTCCAACTGAGGTGGTCTAAATCTCACCACCACCTAATGCTGCCAAGCATAACCACAATAAAAAGCACCTTCCTATTTGGATTTCTTATTGATCAGTCTTCTACTGTGAATGGGATTATTTTCTTCCCTGACCTCAGTACAGGGAGCTATTTTGAAGCTTTTCAAAATCTACTTTTCTGTTATTCAGAGACAGATTTGAATTTATTGAACAAAAAAAAATGGGTTTTACAGATGTTTTTTCTTGGATTTTTTTCCTTCCATCTTGCTTTTCTGTTCTTTCCCTCCCCTCCCAAGGTGGATGTGAACCTCAGGGCTGTCTGAGTAGCTTTTAAATGTTAAACAAAACACATCAGCTTGCCATGTCTGTCTCAGCAGAAAGTCAATATTCACTCCAGGAGCAATCAAGCACCCAAGCATGGAGGCCATAGCAAAGGCCTGTAAAAAATGCAGTAACAAAGCCTGAAACTGGTGTGAGTAAAGGTTTTCATGTAAACCTGCAGCTGAAACCAACTTTATCTGAGAAATTACAATGGTTTTTATCAACTTGAGCTAAGTGTTGGGATTACAAACCCAATGTGTGGCTAGTGAAATTTTGAGCCATACAATGCACAAGTATTTTCTACCAAGTCTACTGTAATTCTGGTAATAGAGTACTTCTGTAACTTTTGCAATTCTAAATCTTTGATGTACTTTGAATTTTAGCTAAACCTCATCTTAATATCTTTCCTGCTTCTGTAAATGCAAACAGTGGGAAAAATATTTTTTTCCAGCAGCACAGCTTTGAAAACTCTTACCTAAAAACCAAACTCATTTCACACAGGTTACTGAACATGCACCAGATGACAAATGCTTTTTATCACTACCAGTCTCAAGAATTGTCTCAATGAGGAAACATTTAAGTGCAGAACAGTACTATACATGCTGAAAATGGTCCTTTTCCCTCCAGATAGACTAAAAATAATGTAGCTAGCCCAGCACAGATTTTAACCTTCATCCTATGAAGGCAGAGATGCTTTCTTCTTTGTGAAAAATCTACAGAAACAGAAAGACTAAAAACTCCATAGACTTCAAAAATAATTTGTGTAATAATGAAGAGTCCAAATAAACACTACATAATTTCACCCTTAAATAAGTAATCTTGAGAAATGTTTCTAAATCTGGGAATCAGGTGGTCACTGTCGATGATACACGCTGAGAAGCAGAATGAATAGGAAATTGCTTCTGTGCTTCTGTTGTATGTGTGCACACAGACAACTCTTACCGCTAAAAGATACAGGCACCTCTGTTCTCAGGTACACCCTGAGGTACAAGGAATTGATGCCATTTCTATTTGATAGTGTTTTGTTCTTTCAAAGGGAATGGCCAAACTAATTCTAATATAGTTTATCTAAAAATCTAGCCTCCTTAAAACACTTTCCATTCTCAGTTATGCAGTGCTCCTGGCAAAATGACCGGGGAAAAAAGAAAAGAAGGAACTCACAGAACAAAAATCTTTATGAAGAACTAGGATTTCCTGTAAGGTCTACAAAAGATTTTGTAAAAGACTAGCACCTAGCAAAGTAATAATTTTCCATTCATCTCATTAAAGGGCCAAGTCCTACGATGATTACAAGCATTCTCAGCATCAGTATAGCCAAAGCACTACTGAAATCAAACAAAACACCTGCGTAAGAGCTTGTGGAATTAGGGGCTTAAGAGATCAAATAGGTAGGGTCAGTGCACATGACTGTTTTTTGGGTTCTTAAAAAAAAATGTCTTGACATTACAGTGCAAGATCCAATGAAAGAGACAAAGAGACTAATTTGGTGGGATAGGAGTGGGAGGTGAAAACAGGACTTTTACTTGGAATGCGGTCGGAGCTGCAAGCATTCTGTTTTTCAGCCCAAACTTAGAGAATAATTCAGCCTTAAATCTCTGAAGGTGTATTATGTCATCTAAAAAAGAACTTCCAACACCCAGCATAACACTTGCTTTCAGAAAGTTGTCTTATTTACAGCCTGTACATTAACAAACACGTAAAGCTTAGGATCTACATTCTCAGAAGATACACCTTGAAAATCTACCTTTCGATCCTTTCCTTTTTCACCATTTTTTCCACCTCTGTTCTTTGTTCAGAAAAATGAGCTGCATATTTTAGTTTGATCACCAGCTTATCCAACCTACGGCATCATCTCTGCTCTACCGATACGTATGGGGAATGGAGCGCAGACAATCTACAGGGGAGGCCAAGCAGAGCACCAAGCCATTTGTGTGGGTGATAAGTAGGACAGCTATCCTGGTCCGTTGACTGCCACCTCTACTGAAAGCGTGTTACGGAGAGTGACTGGTGGGCAAATATGGTCATGGCAAGAAGTGCAGCTTTTAAATAAACATTTTACAAGATCAAAGAATTAATTGAAAAATCCTTACCCACCCATCTCTTTCATCCCCAGTGCTACAAAACACCTTTTTATTTGAGAATATTAATATAAACTTTCTCTTGAAGACTTTTAAAGCCCAAGATGATTGTGGAGAGCATTGAAGGCCTCAGAACCACAAATCTCATTAAAATCACAACTAGTTCTGAAGAAAGATTCATTAATACAAGTCAGTCTGTGTCAGCAGTGCTGGCGTCATTGCTAACACAACCAGGTGGACTCATCTCAGAAGACTATGTGTGTGAGCATAAACATTCATTACCAAGAGAAACTGGTACTGCTATAGACTTTCTCAGCTTTAAATCCGTTCACTATTTGCAGCATTTGGACAAAAATACTGAAAAAAAAAAAATCTAAAATAATAGGTAATGTGTAAACTACAGAATAGAAACATTTTAGATAAGGAAATTAATCTCGGGGAACACCAATTCCTCATGATTTCAGAATATTTAAATATTTTACACTGAGAAAAACATTAAAATGTTCATAGTTGTGATGGGTATTTATACCCTGAGTGCTTAGGTGATTCAGAAGCAGACATGTCAGCAGACATGCTTGCTCAAAAGCAATTTCAAGAAATTATCAAGAACTGTAGCTATGATGGAAAAAACATTATATGAGAACAGCTACCAAGGAAACACCCATCAGCTCAAAACAAAGCCACATCAAAAGAACAACTTCAACATCTTAAATCAGGGCTTACAAGCAGTCACGGGCTCCAAATGATCTACAAATTATAATTATTTGCCCCAGAATTACACAGCCATCTTGCACACAAGCATGACCATTCATGAACCCATGATTTTTCAAAGCCAAACTTCTGTCTCAACAACAGAATTTAATCTATTTTATTTATGGTTCTCCCAATTCCCCAAACAATTAGGTCGCAACTGGCAGAGGGAGGCATCGACAGAGGTTGATGTCTCTTCCCACGCAAGAGCGTGTTGGGTACTCCTCCCTTCTGGTGTGCTGGCGTCAGCGTGGCATTGCAAGGTCATGTTGATTTGTAGCGCCAGAGGATTGCGGAAGCCTCAGGCGAATGTCAGAAGCCTTAGCTTCCCACTAGAAGCTCGGTGAATTATTTCCAAATTTACTACTACAGCAAACAGCTGCCAAACAGTCTCACTGCCCACAGCCCAGAAAAGCAGGGAACAGTGAATTAAGTTTAGAAGAGAGGCAAAGTTTCTGTCTTGCTAGCTGAGACATTATCATTACATACTTAGATTTATTTATTTTCTGGTGACAAAGCTGACATCCTTGCAATGCCTGATCATTCTGGAGGACATGAGAAAGATGACACTTTTCCAAAAACAAGTTAACTATAAACCTATGTAACAGGTGACAGAATACCTATGTATAATCAAGATTCTCTTTAAGACTTAGAAGAAAATAAAGGGTATTTCTGAAGCTTTAGAAATTGTTAAATGGATGCAAAAGACAAAGCTTGAGTTACATTACTCAGAAACTGAGGGGCTCAGACATAGGACAGACATCTGGAACCTCAAATACCTGATTGTGAGTTCACACTTCCACTTACCTCTGCCTTTGCATAGTCATCTGTAAAACAGAACTGCCATTTCTTACAATCTTAGCTGATATGTACAGAGCATTTTGATACCTGAGAGATACTAGATAGTATCAGCATGATACTATGTGACCGTGACTGAAAAATAGCTTGCCAAGACAGGGAGTGAGTGTGCTACTAATATGTAAATAATTGAAGCAAAAATGACTCACTGTCCTTGCACAGCTCATTCTATCGCTAGTGTGAGATGATGTGAGAAAGGTGCCTTACAGTGCAGCCAGGGAGCATGGCCCCACCTGGAACCTCTGGAGAAAGCACTCCAGGAACTAGAGACCTAGTTTTTAATGCCTTTGATTTTGGAATCGGAGGTATAGGGGATCCAAGGCCCACGATGCTCCCACTGAGAAAGAGATATATATCCGTAGAGAAGCACAGCTCCTCTTCTGGCATGCCTATTACGTTCCCGCTTTGATACACCATCTTCTTCCTACCTACAATGCATTAAAAGTCCTCCTACTATTGTTGTATTTTTTTTTCCTCTTAAATGAGGTGTACAAAACAAAGGACATCAGCGATGGTTATCTAGTATTTTTGCTTCATCAGTTATAAAATAAGTTTTCCAATATAACTCAAATCTCTGCTCGCAGTATGACCAGCTCCACGAGTTATGAAAGCCAAACTCGTCTGTCATTCCCTGGTACTGAGGATTATCCACAGCTGCCTGGAAACAGCTCTTCCGCGTCTTCACTCTCCCTTTCCCTGTTCATTCGAGTAGTGTTTGCTTCTTCCCTTTTCCTACCACTTACCTGGAGAAATTCATTCATTTTTGACCCCACGTAATTTCAAAATCATTTTCATTTATTCTGCTTTGCCCACAACACGTTTTGTTCCTCTCTGGGAACAGTGGGGAGACGCACAGCTACTTAACATGCACTGGTTTACAGGCTTTGCAGTTTTCTCCGTAATCCAAGGCAAAACTACAGAAACCTTCGCATGCTTCACCATGCCCAGCCTGGGTTGCTTGCTCCCACTACAGAAACCAGCCCTGGGAGCCCTTGGCTACTTTCATCACCTACTCTGATCTCTGCCTTGCTCTTCTAACAGATATTCCCATTCAGGACACTTCCCCATGCCTCTCCTCTACTTCTTCAAAGTGGTATTTCCTCCATTTCCTTCCCTGTTTTCATTGAGTATGTAAAGACCCCATTCCAGTGACGGGGCCAGTCTGATCCGGAGACGGCAGAACAGCGTGGCGAGGACAGCATCCCCGCAATCCTAGCTGTTTTTAGACAGCACTGACTAAGCTCAGTGACACCAAGAAATAAGACACAGAATTCAGTAACTGCACAAGATGCTTAGTAAGCACACTGCAAACAGCAGTGGGGCAAAATAAGCTGGTGTAAATGTGCTTTAAAAGGGCATCAGCATTTCTGAAATTTTTGCAGCACGTACTGATCTCTAAAGAGGTCTTTAAAACTAAGGAAAAAAATGAGCATTTTTTTCCATAATTAATTCAAATTAAGCACATAAATTCTTTAACTACAGTGCACATCTCTACCAGGCAAAATAATTTCAGGGAGATCTTTGAAGATGTACGAACAAAAGAACTGGAATTTTTTGCAGATGCTAGGGCTGCAAATT
>WHYT01013454.1:0-45606 GCA_009806455.1 Tetrax tetrax | reverse complement strand
GGCTACTTTCATCACCTACTCTGATCTCTGCCTTGCTCTTCTAACAGATATTCCCATTCAGGACACTTCCCCATGCCTCTCCTCTACTTCTTCAAAGTGGTATTTCCTCCATTTCCTTCCCTGTTTTCATTGAGTATGTAAAGACCCCATTCCAGTGACGGGGCCAGTCTGATCCGGAGACGGCAGAACAGCGTGGCGAGGACAGCATCCCCGCAATCCTGGCTGTTTTTAGACAGCACTGACTAAGCTCAGTGACACCAAGAAATAAGACACAGAATTCAGTAACTGCACAAGATGCTTAGTAAGCACATTGCAAACAGCAGTGGGGCAAAATAAGCTGGTGTAAATGTGCTTTAAAAGGGCATCAGCATTTCTGAAATTTTTGCAGCACGTACTGATCTCTAAAGAGGTCTTTAAAACTAAGGAAAAAAATGAGCATTTTTTTCCATAATTAATTGAAATTAAGCACATAAATTCTTTAACTACAGTGCACATCTCTACCAGGCAAAATAATTTCAGGGAGATCTTTGAAGATGTACGAACAAAAGAACTGGAATTTTTTGCAGATGCTAGGGCTGCAAATTGATGTCTTTGGACACTTCTGTCTTCAGAAAGAAGCAAATTTAAATAGAATAAGAGAGTACAGGTCAAATCCAGCAACAGAAAGTATCCATAATGATACAATCAATCCAAACAAGGAGACTGCAGAAAGCCTCTGCATTAAAGAGAATAGTTCCAGTTCAAATGATAACATTTCAGAAAAGGTGCTGGTCTCCTAAACATGCTAGAGGGAGATTTATCTTTACAACTGTCAAACAAAAAAAAGAGACAAAAAGAGGAGAGGAGGTTGCTATGATGGGACATGCAGAAACAAAGTGGTCTTAGGGTACAGGTATTAGATACCTATAGGTAACAGTTTAACAACTACAGCAGGGCCATGGAGACAGGCAGGAAGCCAGATATGATAAAGATGACAGAAGGAAAACTTCCAAGGTCTAGTGATTGTGGTAATATTAGCTTTAAAATTTTCCTGAGGCTATTTCAGAAAAAGCAATTGACGTATATTAAGGCTTTAAAAAAATAAAAATCAGCACAAATGACAGAAAACTGATTGCAATCAATTATTTTCGACAATAGTTGGGAATGAAGCAATAAAAAAGCATTTAAATCATGCTTAAAAACTGAGAACTACAATCAGCCCACAAACATCACCTGAGTAATTTTACATGAGTTAAATCATGCACACCTTACTTATTCACAATTCATGCTGAAATTTCTGGGATTTGAGTTTTGTAGTGTTTCAGTACACACCGAAAGCATCATAAAACAAGTGAAAATCAGTAGTGACTAAATGAGTATATAAATAAATAAATAAATAAATGTCATAAAGGAGACAAATTTTTTACACGTATTTAGCTCTTGGATTGTTGAGGCCAATGTCAAACAAAATAGGAATGTGCAGAACAAAAGCGGAATTAAACATTAAATTGCAGACCACTTATAGGCAGTACTACCTCTTTCTTTCTAATAGGTCTTGTAAAACAGAAGCCTGTTCCCATCTTGATCCTTTAGGCCTGGTTCTCAAAACCACCAACCTCTTTTACAGTGATCTGGCAGATTTAAGGACCTCGGCACAAAGCAGCCTTATTAAGGAGCTCTCCTCAGCGCAATTTACCCAGCTATGTTCTTGAATTTGAGTCATAATATTTAATACCTCATCCATGCATAATATCTGTGAAAAGAGATTAAAATAAACATAATAGAAGTGGAAAGTCGTATTTCTATGGCAGCACTGATGATAATAGAAGCCTCACAAATAATTGTAACATCATTCTCATTTGCAAGCCCACTCACCAGTTTTTGTGCTGCTGTCAAGGACAAACAAATAAGAGAAATCAGGAGGAATCCAGTTCCTAAGCAACACTGTGTTTCTGTACCCTACTCAGGCTCTGGTAGACATTTGCCTTGCTCAGGGCTCTGAAACAGGATATAAAGGTCTGCAGCACTGTCTGGTAAGCACAGTCCAGCTCCTGATGGCACCTTAAATCGCATTCCTCTCAGGCTGCTATTACTAACCTGTATGAGGAAAATCATTGCTCTCACTTTTTTCAAGCCTTTTGTTTCTCATCTATCTACCCAATAGACCCATTGGGGCAGCGATCAGACCTTCCTGCTGTTGTACAATGTCAGGCAAAAGGAAGCCCTGAATTTGGAGCAAAGGTCTCTGATGCTGCTGTAATACAAAACATAACAGCAACAAACAGCCTGGACACCAAACCAAATTATTTTCCTCCTGCCAGCAGTTACATTTGGTGTTTGTTTCTCAGAACACTCTTAACCTGCAGGAAAACAGAATTTCTCCTGCAATCAGTCAGGCTAAACAGCAGCACTGCCACAGACCAAGAGCATACACTGGGCTATGACACCAAGAACCAACCTTGTGCATAGGAGACTCCCCTAATACATCCTAATTTATTAATGCCATGACGAGCTGATGCATATCTTACATGATACTTTAGCAGAACCTACAGAAACAAGAATATCTGCTGTCTATCTAGAAACAGCAGATATTTCTACCTGAAAACATCACATTTTCATAGTTGTCACTAGAGTATTTCTTACGCCTGACACAAAGCAGTGACACCATAACATCGCTGTTAAAGGACGGTGAAACAAACAAGAAGTTGGGTTTTGCTAGCACACACGCAAAATGGATCCTCTAATTGCATAAAGCTCCATGAGCAATTTTGCAGAAGGATTTTTTGTCATCGTGCAGTTGTCTAGTGGTAATATTTGTCCATCTGTTACAGTGCATATCTGCGTATCTCCATGTCCAAAGGCACAGTACACATCACCATGTGCTGGAAGCGACAGATTCTGGCGTTACAAACCAGCCCATTGATCATAATGAAACACGGCAAAATGCCAATAGTTTGTGTACTGAGACATCTCAAGGATTCACAGCTGAATAGCTATTTAAATCGTAAAAAAACCCTACTTCAAGTCATATTTAGAGCTAAGTATCATCAGAGTAACAACTTTTTCAGCAATACAATGTTCTTTATAAGTAATATGCAATGTAAATTTATGAGGGCTGAAGCATAAAACGATAACTATACGAATAATAACCACATATAAAAGTAGACCCTTTGATCTCAGTACAGTTATTTCACTCAGAGGAGTACTTTTCTTTATGAAGGGTTTATTTGTTCTGGCCTCACTTCGTCTAACGATGGCCTGCTATAATCACAAATGGATGTGGGGTTGATTTTAATGATTTCTTTTGCTCCTAAAATGTGGGATTTACTTCTAAGCATCAGTGCACAGAGTTTTAGTTGTTCCACTATATGACTTTTACCATAAGGGAAGTAGGAAATGCTCTCCAATCAAAATTTCTCCTATATCTTCTATGTTTTTACTGCAAAACCACACATTATTAAACAGAAATTAACACCTTAATATTAAGATAAGCATTCAGCAATTACAGCAATTGAACAGATGTCATTAGTGAGCCTGGATTCACTCTGGGGAAAGCACACACTCCCGACACCCAGAGAGATGAAATTTCCATTCTTATCCTGGCTTTTTGGAACGCTATGCAATCCTGCCTTTCCAAGCTACATCAACAAAACTGTAGCATTCTGCTACAAACAATTATCACTAAAGAAACACAGATTTAACATTTATGCAGCACAAGGGACAGCACTTTCAAATTTCACTAGTAATGATATTAACCTAGTCTAGATGAGCCAGTCTTTCAAGTGGTTAAAGGTAATTTAGATTACATGCTAATTTATGTCAGGGCCTCTCCTATGAGCAGCTTCTGTGAGCAGCTTGTGCCAAATTGAATATGGTGCTCTTGCGATATGGGATTACAGTCAAAAGAATTAAGGAGGAACTACCAAATTAATTTCAGTTAATTTTATTAAAAGACATACAGCTGCATGCAAACACACTTCCCTGTGGTAGAGGAATGCAATAGTATTTCATTCACAAAGCTGCTGAGTCTCTATAACGCATCCAAATTAACAGACACGTTACCAGTGCCGCAGATCTGCGTTGCACATCTAAGCAGCACACGCGGGTACCTTGTCCCCAACTTTGTCAGAGTGCACGAGAGCAGACCATGCTGTCTGCGCAGAAAGCCACTGCAAGGGTCGAATTTAGGGCAGGCAAGAAATAGCAAGGGCAATGAAAGTTAAAGGTATTAAATATGTAGTTTTCAAATTGCTCAGTACTTTCCTTACAACAGCTCTGGAGCCCCACTAAAGAGCGTGGATCCTTGACAGAGCCTCAGGTCGCTTTTCTGTCCCAAGGCACAACCTTCACGGCTGCCACCGGACTTCATGCACATTCAATGTGGAGCCGAATAAACTGCTGCTATAAATAGCAGTGGTGCTTGCACACATACTCATTGAAGTGACTTTTTTGTATGTTAAAATATCATTATGCTGATGCTGCAGAGGGTCATCTGAACCTCTTGATTCCCCAGGGGAATTTCACTATAATAAGCTTCTCCCTCTTTTTGCAAAGAAGACCTACATTTAATTCAGTGGCGCTACTCAGGGACTCAGGGACATCAGGGATGTGCTGGCAACCGACTCTAAGTGGATTAGCTTTGCTAGCAAGTGACGTGGAGAAAGGGTTACGCACTACTGGAATTTGCCACCAAATAAAAAGGATCTATTTTAAGTATTGCCAGCTTGACCTGGCAATGAAGAAAATGAAGGCCTAGATGCTAATTCCTTTAAAATAGTATTCTGGGTCAAATGACAAGGCCAGCAACCCCACATAAATTCTCCTCCAGTCTTTCCCTGGCCTCCTCATTTGCAAGCCCTAATTGTATCATCTTCTTTCCTGCACAGGAAATTAAATGTACATTAAAATAAAATTAAAACGTGCCCAAAGTTACACATATTTTTAATGCACATGAAAGATGCTGTAAAAGTATGCAAGGCTTGTAGAGAGGGTAATACTGAAAGAACAAGCAGGATCTCCCCTGAAAACCAGTACCAAGAGCTTGCTGCATTATTTCGTTTCAACATGTTGCTACCAGTTCTTTTTTTTTTTTTTTACATAAAAATACCATTGCAGAAAGTCAGGTCCTCCCTGTCCCCTCAGAGGACACAAAATGTAACTGCTCAGAGATGTCTGCCTCATTATGACAAATGTTACCAAATCCAAATCACAGCATTAAAAGAGTTATGAGTTATATCCTTGTTCTGTACATGCCAAACCATTTGCTCTCTCATCAACAGTTCTTGTTTATTCTGCTCTTAATTTACTAAGTCCTGAACTCACAGATGGTTGCAGTAAGTTTAGTTTACAGAGTAAGCATTGCAGAAGAAAAACTACAGTAATGAACACAGTCCCTAATAAGTCACACTGAAAGGACATCAATAACATCAAATTTTTGTAAAGAATGCAGTAAATACCTCTTACCTGTCACATTCATGCACTCACAGATATTCATGGCAATGTCAGTTCATTCGGATAAAATGAAAACATAAAATTGATCATCTAAATTACTAAAGCAGATTCACTTTTTCATTTACCAATTTAAAATATGCAAATTTTGCCAATAATTTCTTCTGCAGAGTACAATAAACAAGCACTAGGTTTCACAAGCCAGTATAAGTTGAAGCAGAATTTAAGCTAGTACAGTAAAACTGGTTGTGTTGGTTTTATTTAGTGGCAGGAGGCTACACTGGCAGCTTCTGCAAGAAGCTTCTAGAAGTTTCCCCTTTGTCCGGTGGACTCGGCTGGGCCTAGGGCGAACTTGCTGCTGGCCAGGGCCGAGCCAGTTGGTGACAGAATGTTCCCTGATAACGTCTCTGTGATAACGTATTTAAGAAGGGAAAAAAAAAACAGACGGGAAAAAAAAAGAATGTAAAGAAGCTGGAGCAGGGCCAGAGAGGGGGAGGCACAAACCTCATGGGCCTTGCAGCCCGACTCGGCCCAGCCCGGCTGCAAGAAGTGGAAAGGAGATGTGAAGAGATCCTGAGAGGCGTCTGCCTGAGCCAGCTGTGAAGAATTTCTTGTGAGAAGAACGGCTGCAGACGCCAAGGTCAGTGAAGAAGGAGGGGGAGCAGTATTCCCAAGATTCCCCTGCAGCCCGAGGTGCAGCCCACGGCGAGGCCGGCTGTGCCCCTGCAGCCCGGGGAGGCCCACGGAGGGGCAGGCGGAGGCCTGAAGGAGGCTGTGGCCTGTGGAGGGCCCAGCTGGGGCAGCTGTTTCAGAGGGACTGCACCCCATAAAAAAGGACCGTGCTGGAGCAGTTTGTGAAGGACTGTGCCCCTGAGAGGGACCCCACACTGGAGCAGGGGAGGAATGTGAGGAGTTCTTCCCACGAGGAGGAAGAGGTGGCAGAAACAAGGTGTGATGAACTGACCACAGCCCCTGTTCCCTGTTTCCCTCTGTGCTGCTTTTGGGGGGGAGAAGGTAGAGGTAAGTGAAATTAAGTTACACCCAGGAAGAGGAAAGGGTGGGGAAAGTTATTGTGTTCTCTGTCTCATTATCCTGCTTTGATTTTAATAATAAACAAATAGTTTTCCCCAAGTCAAGTCTGTTTTGCCCATAACGGTAACTTTAAGGATTTCTCCCTGTCCTTATCTCAGACCTCGAGCCTTTTTCTTGTATCATCTCCCCCCGTTCCCTTGGAGGGTGGGGGAGTGAGAGAGAGACTGAACTATGACACTAGTGTAACTGCAGTGTAAATCCCTGCAATGTTTGTACAAAGCAGATTATTTCAGTAGAGTTTAAACTACTTAATAAGAGGTTAACAAAAGAACACCAAGCCAAACTTTTATTTATTTAAATATTAATTCAGCTTTTACCCTAGTAGAACTAGATTGGTTTAAAAAGTAATTTAAGGTTAAAAATTCAGTTTATACTAAGAAATAATACAAGAAATGACACCATCAAATTAAAACTAAGCTCCTAAGTGGGCACATACATGTCTGGAACCATACATTTGCCTTGCATAGGACACACATTGTGATGAAGAAACAACTATCAGAAACTTGCCTTAGAAATAGCTAGAAGTAAATTATTTTCCAACTATAAAATAGTCATAAAATTTCTTTACAGCATATCTCATACAGCATATGCTACAGGGTTAAAAAAAAAAAATCTTACTGAGGAAGAAAAACAGCATGGAAATTTCCTGGAATACTGAAATTTCCTCCAAATTTCCAGCCTTGGAAATTTTCCACTGTCATCAACTTCTAGTTAAGCAAGCAATAGAAGTGATTTAGTACACTATATGTTACATCAGTAAAAATATTATTACATATATGACTTTTTTTTTCAGTTCATTTTATAGGACACTAGAACACTAAATAATAGAGGTCAGTATCACACTTCCCTGTGAACAAGATTTCTTCATTTAAGAAAGGTTTAAAGAAGGAACAGAGAATCTGACCTTGGGGGAGTGCGGGGGGGACGACGGCACCACAAGGAAGAACTGTGAACAACAAAAATATGTGGCCTTATTTGAAATTTGTCCAACATGCTCATTCCATTAAAAATGGAATACCAATTAAAATGGCAATGATGGTCTGTAATGCAACCTGTGATGGCAAATCACAGATCTGCTTGGGTGTCAAATTTTAGCATGGGTACCAAATATTGGGCTGAATATCTTTTAGTTTCACAGAACCAAGCAGTTTCTCCCTTTGCTTTCAGTAAATGCAAGGGTAATATTTGTTAACAGTCAGTTGTGCATACTGTATCCCAGTGGCTTGAAAATATCCTCTTGGGAGGGTTGATAAGATTATGGTTCTGCACTTCTGCTCTCTTCCTTCAATTAAGATTTTTAATATCACCACAATATGTTTTACGTAAATTCAAATCAAAGATTTGTTACTGAGCTGCATTTGGTACTTATTAACTTCAGATAGAACAGGCAGTAAGGCTCATGGTTTATTGTTGCTTTAAGCCTATTGTAATCTACAAAATATGATCAGTTATTGTGGCAGCTCTAAGTATTTAAAGCAAAATCAATTTTTCTTTGTCAAACACTTTGTGATACAAGGAGATGTTAGACACACAGACTGAGTCATTTTCTCATTAGCTCAGCCAAGCATATGTGTCTTTCCCCATCCTCTCCTTGAGTTTGTTATAAAAAGATACGTATTTTGAAGTAAATCATTTTCTCTGCATGTTAAAAAAAAAAAAAAAGTTGGAGACAGAAGGTGAGAAAGGGAACTGCAGAAAGTAATCTGGATCCCAGGATATACTTAAAGAGAAGAACAATGTATATTTCAATTGGGAGATAAGTCATACTAAGTTTATCAGAAAAACAGTCTTTATATGCCACAGTTTGCACGTGGCTTGAAGATAAAGAAACAATGCTTTTTTTCCTTCCATTCTCCAATCCTTCAAATGGGCAGCTTTAAAATATCCTGTAAATTAAATATGGATTTATGATCAGAAATCAGGTACATTTATTTTTTACAGTTAATTACATTCAGAGTATTTAAGAACCCAGTATATTCCAGTGCTTTCTGAAAGTAAGTGTAGTTCTAATACTGGTTCTGCAGTCCTGCTCACTGGGCTCATAGCTGGGATTACTGTACCCAGTATGGCTTTGCAAAACTTGATCCTTAGGGTTTTGCTGCATTTTATTTAGTTAAGATGACATGGAATATAATTTTAATTTAATAAACTGCAAGAAATTGAAAAGATTGAGGGATTAAATCAGGAATGAAATTTGTAACATTCAAAGACAGAGAAAGTAGGGCTGTCTCAAAAAACAAAAGAGTGAAATTCCAATTAACAGATTACCAGCCTCCCCAGCACCGAAGTAACTCTTAAATACACGACTCGTCCCACTGAAGCCACAAGACAGGTGCTGGCCTGCTTAGGACCATACGCTTTTAGACAAATTGATTTATGTGAACAGAGCTCACTCCTCTGACCGCAGAAAGCTTGGGGTGAGACCATGAAGTAAGAAATTTTTTATCCATTCAAAGGCCAGGTTTTCACTCTGGAAAATGCAGCACAGGTCTCTCAACTTCGGACTTTTGTGCAGACACAGCTGTACGCGGAGAAACTGAAGTGCAAATCCAGCCCCTCCCTTCCGTACTGAAACGAGCCGGTTTGGCTGTGTCCTGACCAAGCTCGAGCTAAACCAGCCTAACGCAAACCGCTGCAGGGATAGGAGGTGTTTGCTTATGCAAACACATAAAACTTTCTTGCCCTGTGTTTAGTCTTTTTGTTCCAGAAGACATATCCCTGTACAAAAATAATGCAATACTCAATTCAGATGTACCTCAAATTGTGTTTTAGGGGAACAACAGCTTGTTATTTTTGAACATGTCAGAAGCAATACAGAGATTTCAAAGCACAAAGTGTATTAGCAACAAATACTAATGCCTGCTTGAGCTGCTCTGTAATATTTCATCTGGAGATCTGCCAAATTCTTTGTCTGAAATTCAGCTGAAGTTTGATGATCACAAGCAGAATGGCTATTTTCCTATCAAACATGCTTATTATCAGGAATAAAAAGACAAATTGCCAAGTGAATGGCAGTGTTGTTATAAAGGTGGTATTTAAACAATTGAAAAAACTTAGAAGCAAATAGAAGGCAACCAGAAAATGCCACATTGCTTCAAAGATGTTTTTACAAAGCTCCATTTTTCAATTATTTCACACAACTTGCTATGCTCTATGGTTTGGATCTCCAGTGCTAGGCTGTGATGCATCCTCCGCAGAGTCCTGGAAAAAGGACTTTTTAGGCTATTTTAAATAATATTTTTTTTTCTGAAGTAACCAAAGCCCTAAGGGCAATATTAATACATAAACATGGCTTTCTGGCTGTTCATCACTGATGTCAGCCAAACATTAGCCATGCCCAGCATGGCACTTCCCCTCAGCTTTATTTTATGATTTCCATTGCATACTGGAAATGAGGTTCTCCAAGCAGGGCATTTCTAAAAGGATTATTGCTGTGGAAGAATAAACTAGTTCATGAAAATGAGGAATGGGCTGTGGATTTTATCCATGTTATTCCACAAAATTAAAAAATAAATTAAAAAAATCTCACTTTCTATCCTATGTACTTGTGCAAGTTTGTGACAGCACATTCTCTCCTACTTTTATATGACATTGCCAATACACATAGCCTCCGATCCCATACAGTCCCTCAGGTATCCCATATTTCCTTTTCTAGACTGCAGTTAGCCCAGTATCTCATCTGTCTAACTTATCTTTTTAGAGACCAACTGTTTCCAGATGCCCTGTGGCCCTTGTCATGGAGATCTAATGGCTTCCTTGTCCTTGCTCCCATCTCCAGGTGGTAGTAAAGTATGATATTATCACAAAACAGACTTTTTTCTTTAGGATAAACTTCTATCTTCTTGTTCCAACAGGACAGAAGATGAACTGATTGAGAACTCTGCAATGATGACCCTCCAGAGTTATGAACTCTTCTAAAGCCCTTTAAAACAAATCAAAAGACTCTCATTGCATTTTTTATTAAATAGTTCCTATGGCAACTTTAAAATATATCTTTTACTTTTGCCTACAGATGTTCGCTATCTGGACCAGCAACTATTGAGAAGTCTCATTTTTCACTTGTGGCTACGTTCCCCTCTTAGACTGACCTAAAGACTGCGGGGGTGGGAGGGTGGGGAATGAGAATGACTGAATTTGCAGAAAGATGATCAAGGAATGATAACAGAAATAATTTGGTTGTCTCTCTTTGGACCATTAGCCATAGTGATACACATTATACTAATTTAAAAACAAAAAACTCTTTTTGAGTTTTACTTGCTAAAGCAGTGCTGCCACCTTCCCTGTGCCTCCCCCCATTCCCCCCCTCCATCTGTGGCACATGGGTTCAGAAGACGTCTTTCAAAGAGCAGCTATCAAGAGCATGTGAAAAGATTCACTCCAAAGGTCCAAAAAGCAAACGATCTCTCTTCAGCAGCAGTTTTTCTAGGAGCACAGCCTCACCAAGTGACTGACAACAGCCTTAAGTCATCTTTAACTTATCCACCAAGATTTATACTTTCCCTATGGCTAACTTTGTGAAAGGAGGTGATCATATTTTCTCTTCATCTGCTCACATCTTAATCTTCTGTCTTTTAAAACTTAACCCACTCATCTCTAACATGCACAGGTTCTTTCATCAGCCACAGCCTGCTAAGACATATGCTGTATTACATGTCCAGCCTGGGCACCTTATACAAAAATCCCAAATCCCGATGTATTAAGGTCAGAGGTTACTCTGTTTTGCATCTCCCTGCCTTCAGGCATCTCACAGCCTGTGTCCTGCCGCACCTTAACAGCTTGCAAACTGGATGTGAATTGTAGACATAATCACAAGCATGTTCCTGTCAGAAGCACTGTAAGCTGGAAGTGCATTGATGAATACTTCTGACTTCAGTGACCTGATCTGCCTGTATATTCCCTGGGAGACTTTCCCCTCCTCCAGCGTGTGCACCAGTATCTCCTACCTGGAGCACTGCTGCTAAGCTCTCGCATTTTCTAGTGTCTCTCTGCTTTATGTCATGAAGACATGAGTTTAACAAATAATATTAATCAGACTTGTGGTTCCAGACAGGTAAACTTCTAGCAGTATAAAAATGTAACAAATCATTGCATTTACACTATGGTAAGCTACTATGTAAGGTACTTGCAGCTAAGAAATTAAATTGAAAGGTACTAAAATCAGTATTGATAGCAACAGCTTGAAAGAGGGGGAAAAAAAAAAAAAAAAAAGTACAAGAAAAGAAAATTACCAGGAGATTTAGCTTCAAATGTTCTAAAATCCCAAGATGACAGATATGACTAAGAACAATTGTCAGGGAAGCAAGTGTTTGGGGAAAAGCATTTAAGTGGTAAAATAAACGGAGATTCAGCCAAATTTAAAGATCTCTGGAGAAACAAAGCCAATAACAAGACTGCACATCACCAACTATATCCCCAGGTAAAGCAGTAATATCAATCACTGTAGATACTATCATGCAATTATAATGCTGTTCAGTAAATTGTCATCAAAATCAAGTCCTACTAACCTTACTCTATCCATTTTATTAAATAGGAAAATCTTAAGAAATTCAATATTCTGCTAAGAAGTCATTAAAATGTTGAAGTATAATCACATTATGAGAAATGAAATAGAACATTTCCCTTCTTACCCTACCATCTCTATCTATATTGCAATATTGAAGTGGAAATAGGAAAAAGCTTTCTTACAGCAAAGAGAATTAAAGCAAAAGTACTGTACACTTACGTTGGTCACCCTAAAGGTGGTCATTGAACAGCTGTTGATTTAGCCCATCTCAAAAGGTACCAGCAAAGGGATGAGAGGCTGTCCTGGTAGTATCAGTCTAAAAGGCTCACCAGTGCTAGATAGAGAGGTCCTACTGATTCTCTTCTTGCCCCAGCACAGGTCTCCTCTTCCTCCCACCCCATTGCTCTAGCTCTGGCACTGGACGCAGATACCATGTGGAGCTGATTCTTCTCATGGAACCAGCAGAGTTTGGCAACAAAACACATTTTTCTGCCACGTTAGTCAGCTGAAGCAGCTCAGAAAGGGTCCTGCTGTGAGACCCAACCCAAGGGAGAAGGCTGGACAGCAGCAGGATGGTAGATCAACTCATGCTTAATGTGTAGTGTTGGTATCAAGATGGGGAAAGCATTAACATAAGTTAGTGGTTTGGTGCTCCAGATGAGACATGAGCCAAAGGAAAATCAAGCTGTGACCATACAAATACAAGTGTCAAAGTCCATTTTTTACCCATCCTGAGAAGCAACAGTATAAATTTTATACATTTTTACAAGAATACTGTGACACATAATTATTTTTTCAGTGTGACCGCACATTTGGTTTATGCACGTGAATTGCTTTTCCCACAAGATGGCTTCTAAACCAGAATTATAATTGCAAATTCAAACTTACAGTCAAAGGGGAAAAACTTCTGTGTTTACAATTCCCTCTAATACAACATGAATCCTCTGCAGCTCAGGCAAGGTGAATTTAGGGGCAAATATTTACTTCAGTTAATCTTCTGATGCAGTAATTTTCATCCTTTTTTTGGGGAAGACACAACTCATTTATCCTTCCTCCACCAATATCCTTCCATCCTGTTTTAAACTCTATGCTTCTACTCCTATCTAAGCAGAGCTGTTTGACTCAGAGTACCTACTCTTTTAAAAATGGCCAGGTAAGTGTCTATAAGTTTGCAGGGTGTTGGTGATTTACTAAATACTAATTTAAAATTTGTTGACATTTATATTTGAGACAGATAACAACAACATCAGCAGCCCTGACAGGTTCTCTCATACAGATATGCAGGCTCACTCTTGTATTCAGGAATAGGCTCGGCCCTGCCTTTGCCCGTTTACATCTTCCATCACAATGAAAAAGCCATCTGCTGCTTTCTGCTCTTCTGGGTTTTAACCTCAGCATCTTGAAAGACGGGTATCTTCAGACACGTGGGTATTTTACGATACTGAGACTTCAGATATATGCTATTTCAAATTTGCTTGAGGAAACACATCTCGGGTACTAACCCCTTTCCTGCTGCCTTGGCCTTTTATTTATGGAATGTGTCTTTCCCTGCTGTTCCCACGACTCTTTCTTCTGTCTGGGCCAGGTCAAGTTCCTTCCTGCCACCAATGTATTTTGAACTCTCTTATTATTAATACCACAAATCAATCTGTCCAGTAGTTTACTCAGTAGGATATTTCCAGATGACCGCCTGGAAAGGCCTAAATTATTCTAGGAACTTGCTGATGACATCCTGTCCCCCTCCCCACCCCAAGACAGGCTCTGGCACCCTTCCCTCACTCTCTTGGGGGGTGATAGGGTTCAGCCCTGCACAGTAGGCTGCAGAAAAGTTTGAGGAGGGTGAAGGGGAAGAAAGGTGGGGGGGAGGGGGGATTGTGTGTCATTTTCTGCCAGCTCACCACTGAAACAACTCCCCACAAGGCAGAGGTGACCCAAGGGGGAAGGTTGGAAACCGAGAGAGACCTCTCAACTATGCTGTGGAGGAATGTTCCACCTCATCTCCCAGCCCGGGGGGGCCCACGCCAGCCACTCTCGAGGCAAGCATTGTACAGGATGTGTAGGGATCTCTCAACATCTTCTCAAGTGGTCTTAACTTCCACTCTCCTAATTTCCAAAGTTGTTAAGAACTTAATTGGAACAGGTCGTATTGTCATAGCCACTCAGGAAAATTGCATCTTTCTGCTCTGTAGAGTAGTACTGCTTCTAACATTCCCTTTTCTGCATTACTTTTAGCAATTGTCTTATACATTGAACATAATGTCTTTTGGACTCTGGCTACATAACGGAGCCATTCCGTTCAGAAATTTGCAGGCACAACTAATTGCAGCAAATGGGGTGTCCTGTGTTCCAGCCCATCACCTTGTGGTAAACCCAATTCAAACCACTGTGTACACTTTACCACAGGTCTATACTTCAAGCCCTTCCACGTAGCTGTAACTGCGCTAAGAATATGCCTTAAATAAGAATAATCATTACAAATGATCACTATATAGAGTAACAACAGAGCAGCATCATCCAGGAAACCCAAGCTTACTCCAGGCACTGCTTCTCCACCTCACTGCTTCTTGGCTTCAACGCTCAGCACCAAAGGGACAAGTTCATTGTAAATATTCAGTTTTTCATACAACTTGATAAAATGCCCATGTGCCATCTCCCTTGCTCATTTGCAGAGTAGCGTGGTTTGCTGGTAAAGTATATTTTCTTTCTTTGAAGATGATTATTGTTGCTGGGAGTGATGATAACCTCCCAGGACATCATTATTCAAAGCCTGCTATAGCAAAGACATTTAATTATCCAGGGGGTATTTAGGAAAATGCTCTTGTTATATGCATAAACCCGATGAAAGGGCACCCACACTGCGAGTATCCTTATATCAATTAAGTGTGATTACTGAGACAATTGCAACATTCTCCCACATTTTTACCAACTTATAGGTAAGAGAACAAAAGTCAGAGTTTTCTTTATTTTCTCCTTTTCCCTTCCTCATTTAGGCAGATATAATTTTCATCACCCTGTAAATCTCAGGTCTCCACCCTGTCTAATTATTACTGTCAGAAGACCCATTTTAGATCTTATACCTAAATATTTCAGCAATATCCTCAGGGAAGAAAAACATTGGAAAGTACTTTGGATTCATGTGCTCTACACATGTGGTAGAGCAGTGAGATGACAATGTGTTAGACACCTATGAGAACGTGTATCAACTATTTAGAAATCAAACAATAAAATTTCTTCTTGAATATTAATTTTGAAAATTACTGTATTAGATCAAATAATTTCAAAGGGCTTATTTTCCTTCCCAACTGTATGAGATCACAGATGAATCATAAAATAACCATTCTAAGTATATAAAAGTGAAAATATCTAAAGAACTGACTATATATTTAAAATAATACTTTATTATAGTCATAAAGTGTATTAAGTGGGATTAGGTTGGATATATATTTAAAACAGATATTTTTAAAATATGTCTAATTTCTGTGGACAGACAAAAATAGCACACATCACAGCCACCCGTACTTGAATATAACAAAATTTATCAATGTGAGTGAGGACTCTCAGTAGTAAAGGTTTTTTAACAGGATGAGGTTCTCACCTTCAAAAATGAGCAATTCTTGTTTCTGTTGCCACTCTTCTATTGAGAGTTGTGCTGAATACTTATTTCATCAGTCAATGTTTTGACGTTCCCTTGTACACATATAGAAGAATGAGCACCTTAAAATGTAATCACTGGAATAGAATGACACACCTGGTAATATAAGAGGTTCAAGTCTTCTACTTACTATCCTTTATTATAAAAAGGAGTCTTTGCCAATAGTATTTAAAATAATGTGGGAAAAAAAAAAAAAAGGACTATATTTAACACTGCAAATTAACAACGTATTCTTGGCTTTTTTAAGCGTGCCTAAGAAAAACAGAAACTGAAATGAAAGTGATCTAAAGAACGATGTCCAGAAATTTCATGCTCGAAACAAATTCACTGAGGAAAATATAAAGATCAACTGGATTCTGCCCTACGCAGAGAGCTTGCTGTGCTCTGGGAAAGGTTCATTCCCTACTGCTGCAAGCAGGCACGTTTCCTTGCAGCAGGCGAACAGAATTGCTCCCTTTGAGAGAAGCAGTTTTGGTTGATATTGTAATTTGCTACAACTTTCATTTTTTAAGCTTAAGTTTTTCCTGATAAATCCACACTTCAAAATTAAAAACCAAAACCAGCCTTTTAGCAAGTTTTTAACACTGACTTGCTTTGGGGGTGCTAAGCCACTGGGGAAGCACTCATTATTAGATTACAGTAGCATTCTACCACACCTGCTTGGACTGTACTTGACCCTACTTTGTGCCAGGTGTTCTCCTACTGCTCATAGTTTGGCCTCAATTTTATTTCTCTATGTCTGTATGTATATATAAACACACATCTACATATTTATCTATATATCACAAACGTAGTTTATTGTTCCTGATTTTAATTATTTAGTTTCAATTCTTAAAGAGACTTTAAAGGAATTATTTTTCTGCAGAATGGAAACACTGAAGGAATCCTGATCCCACAGGCATAGAATATTGCCTTTGACCGCTCAGCATTTTCAGCAAGGCTTGTGTGACTCATACAAGGAGAGAAGAAATGTTTTCATTAATTATTTACTAATCTTCAGTGTTTCAGTGCCATACACAGTTAGCATAACTTTCTGGATAAATTATTCAGATCTTCACAGTTCAACCCAAGCACAGCACAAAAGAGATGACAAACCTATGACACATAGCACATACCCACTAAATCCCTTCCCTTCATTGCAGCTCTTGATATTTAAATCGTGTTTCTACCCAGGGATGCACTCCTTAGTATCAGGCAATGTAAATCAGCAGAGTCCAGTCATAAGCACTATAGAAATTCAGCGATCATCCCAGCCTCCTCCCGGCACAGGAGTACAACAGACTGAACACAGCACTGAACAAGGTGGTCACAGCATCAGAGATGCTCTAACAGAAATACCTGCTGGCCAGCCAGGCTAGCTCAGGATCCTACCGTTTTCCCACCTGTAAGAAAGTCCTCCCTCGTGAACCACAGCGCACTGTTGTCTCATGCACTGAGGCTGTAGCATTCTCCTGACTTGCCAAACTCATGTTTTCCACACTTGATATTGTAGATGAAAGTCTTCACATGTGTGTAAAAGACCAGTTCAAAATCCTGCCAAGCTTATGGCTTAGCCGCTGTTGTATAGCTACGAACACCAGAAGCTAACTGCAGATTATAATGCTTAAAAAGAAAAGGGGGAACTGTAAAATGTCAATGCCTGAGAAAAAAATTATCCATAATGCAAACTAGACAAAAATATTTTCGAGCACTTCTTTCTGCAGCTACATTCACTGGAGCAACTGCTCCAGTCCAGAGCATGGGGAGTAGCAAAGCACACCCCACTCACTCCCACGGCTCTGAGGAACCCGATTGCCCACTGGCAGCCCCCACCACAGCGGCTCTGTGCAACGCAGGGCCAGTGCGAGAGAAACAATTGCATTGCACCCTGTGTTGCTGAATAAAGCACCTTGATCCAGCTCCTGCAGAAATCAATCACTGATTAATTTTATGCAGGCTTAGTCCCTAGGCAGAGCTAGACTTCGGTTCATAATACAAATTACTCCCCCTCAAAGGGATAAGAACGTCCTACTTGAAGTAAACAGTAGACTACACATTAGCAGGAAAAGCTGCTGTCTTGGTCTCCTGGGATCTGAGATACTTAAGTACGTGCCTCCAGGCTGAGGTTTCTGCTGTGCCAGAGGAACCTCATGCTTTAGGCACTTAACCCCCCCCTCAGGTCCTTTCTGTGCCTCAGGCTACAGATGCAGCAAGAAACAACCACCCAACCCAACCTGTAGCCAATCTTCACTGGCAAAGCAGAAAACATAGACCATGGGAGGAAGAGGCAACAATAACAAAAAAATTCCTAATGGATTATAAATTATAGAAGGAACATTATTTGCTATATAATTAATGGAAATTTACCATTTTTTAAGCTTCCTGAGGGAAATTCTCCATGTCAAATCAATTTGTAGGTAGGACTCAAGAGGCAGAAAATCACAACTGCTTCAGTATGCTTCTTCATTAGACTGTTGCTGTGGGTTTAATTTTTAGTCACGTTCTTTGATGACTTTGATCTTTGATGACAGTGTTAACTCTATTTGGTCCCCAGTACTGCATTGATTTTAAACAGCCTTTTGAGATACCCTTACTAATTATTTCACTGGAAGTTTAATTAAATCTTGTCACACAGGAATAAGCTGCTTCTTGGAATGGCTGCTAAGCATTATACAGCATGTAAATGGAGAAAAATGAGGATGGATAATTATAGCTGGACAGACAAGCACATGAAGAAAAAGCAGAAAGCAATTTCTAAATCTGAATTTAAGTGCAAGCGTGTCTGAATCTTCTCAGCTTCCTTTGTGCACAGAAGTAGCAGGCGACTTGCATTTGTTCTTTCTCGATATTTCCATCTCGATATTTCTAACACACATTTTTCCATTCTCAGATTTCATCCTACTTTCTCTAATATAGGCAACTTTTTAATTTACAAGTTTCTCAGGATTCCTATTAAAGTAGAAAGGAATTATTAATTAGTCAAGAATACATTGTAAGTGGCTATCTTCCTGCAGACAACTGCTTTGTTTATGTTTGTTTATACAAAGGAGCAAAGGGAAATTGTAAGCATTTCTTTTGTAATGAAGTTCTTGTGCCCGCAATTCCTCCCCATTGATATATAACTGCCTTTTATTTTCCAAAAGGAGTCCAATAGATAAAGGATATTAGACTATAGCAGAGATTTAATTTATTCCTCAAGCAGATATACATGCCCAAAAGCGGGACCTGTCTTTTTTTCATTAGAGATTTCACTATATTTCCACTTTCCTTCTGATTCTTAGATTCCCTAGAGCAAATGAATAAGTCTTTTACCACAAGTAATTCACCCAGCTCTGATGCTGAACATCACATGTATATATTTCACACTGAGCCAGCAGCTAGTTAGCATGTTCCACTTGGAAAACTGAGCAAAAAAGGAAATAAAGTTACATGCCTTAGGTTAAGCACATACTTTTTGCCAGCCAATGTATTTTTGAATTACTGGTATAAAGATGGCATTCATACATAAATACCATACTTTTAAGATGACATCAATACCTCTTTCTGGAGGAAAAAAAAAAAAAAAAAACCAACAGATAATCTGACTTTAAGCTTTACATGCAGAAGAAACTGTTTAGAAGGATATATCAACCATAAATAGACAGTAAAAGTAAATAGAAAGTAAAATTAAAGCTTAATGATAGGTGAAATAAAATAGCAAAATATATTTATTTCCTAATCAGAATTTTAATGTATGAACTGCATAAGTCATTGCAGGATCTGATTTAAAGTTCTTTAGACATTGAACAAAAGCTCAAGAGTTTTGCATAAGCCAAAATGGTCAAACTGGACTCGACAGAAGGAAAGCAAAACCAGCTGTTTTGAGGAGGAAAGTAACAGCAGCATCAGTGGCAGAGACCAAGGATGAGAAGAGCTGAACAGGAAATCCAAGCCTTGACCTACATTCTAACAAATGTGTTATAGGAGATGAAGGGCCTGAACAAGGCGCTGCTTCTTCATCTCATTCGTGTCCCATGACTGGAATGTTCAGGAAAGAGAATTTGTTTTCCAGTCCTTGAATGAATGACCATGGCCATCTGGACAGATTGCTCTTCATCCAAACAAGCTGGAAAGTCTCTGAGAACAAGCACATCTTCTTGGAAATTAAGAATAAAACCCCTACCATTGGCATTTCTTTGACATAATTCTCAGGCCTAGCAGGAGCACCCTAGGGCAGAAACTTCTTTCTTGTTTAAAAAGAGAAAAAATAGTACTTCCCCACGTTACTTTGGAAGCATTCTAATAAATGTGATAGGGCTTGTATTCCCTGTGCAGCATTTTCAATTGTTCTTTAAATCCCCTCACAGTGAGGGTTTAACTATTAAGTTCCACAGAATTGTATCATTCTCTTCCCAATTAAGCTGCACAATATTTTTCCATCCGAATATTAACTTTATTTTGCCTCTGTTTAGTTATTGTGTTCTTAACTATAAGCCTTTCTCACCCCTAAAAGAAATTGTTTAAATTCTCTAGAACTCTTCACCTCTAAAGCGGTATCCATGCTTTTCTGTCATGCTCATCATATCTGAGAGAGCTCCCAACAGGGTGTCTACTAATGCTAAACACAGTAACGAACTCTTCAAGGCAGTTGACCTTGTGTCTGATTTCCATAGCAGAATAACCATTTTCAGTTGGTTTATTTCAAAGTAAGGATTCAGAGCACACATCTCTCACATAATGGGCTTACTTCTCCCATAGGTTGTTCTCAATACTTCAAGACAGTGAGAGTCTGATCCTGTAGACCCCGGCTCCCAGCCCAGTTCCAACACCTGCAGGACAAGCAGGACATACAAGTCCCACCGGCTGTCACTGCAATACAACTTGGGTGTTTTAGGGCAGTTATTATGGGAGTTACAGACGTCAAGGGATGACAGATCCATCTTCTGCCCTCTAGTCACTGGGTATCAACAGACACATTGAATTTACTGATTAGGTCAGCACAACTGCACAGTTTCATGCTGGGGAATCCATTCTGTGTGATTTTGGACCTTCTCACAAATTAATCTCTTCAGGCTCAGGCTGGAACATCCTCCAAAGACATGCTGTGGTTGTACTCAAAGAGTTTATCTGAATTGTTTTTTCCCTAGTTCCACTTGCCTTGCAAATAATTTCCTGACTGATACCAACAGATCAGTGTGTCCGTTTAACTGAGGAATAAATGGATCAGTAGATGCTATAAAATGCCAGTCTCCTAAACTGAAATCTGTCATACTGACAAGCATGACTTCAAGCAAACAATTTAATGTGTCTCTGCCTAATCCTCATTTTACAGAAAGTGCCATCACTGTCTTTATTTTATTTACACTCTCGACTCTTGATGCTTGGAGTCCCTTACTACCTGTTCCCGTGCTAACACACACACACTTTCAATTGTGGGTAGAGGAATATAAATATATAGGTAACTATGTAGAGGAAATAGTTAAAATAACTGCAGAGAAGGTCACAACAGGAAAGAGAAAATTGTTTTTTCTCTTGATGATGTTCAACTAGAATAACTTTGGGTGTTACCTTGTGAAAAAAAAGCACAATATTTGCAGACAGTGTGATCTTCACATTGTCTCTCTCTTGCTGCCAAAGCTTAGCAAAGTTGTAGATTATAATATGCTTCAAGGTTTCACATGTTCTTAATGGAGAATTTCTGGCATACTGCCATAAATATTTAATAGCTGAAAGTCAGCAAATATTACAAGTCAAAAACTATAGTCCATCCACCATACAAAAAAAAAAAAAAAAAAAAGTCACCACTGCACTCATGCATGCAATTAACTTCTGTGAAGCTTTTAAAAAAAATTGCACATACAGTAATTTAGGATCATCACTTTGAATCAACACAATTTTGTAATTCCATCTTCTGCACTTCCAGCACAGAAAGTCCTTCCCAGTGACAATCTGGTCATTACCAGTTTACCTGTTTTCAGCATCCGTCCACAGCTGCAGAGTATATGCAACATGCAGACAGATTTGTATTGAAAACTCACCAAATAAGATACAATCTCTATTATTCAAATATCTTCACTACAGAAATAACCTTTGCTATTCCAAATTGCCTGTTCACTGATCCTCCATAAGCAACTTTTTTATGGAAGACTAACACAAATTCAAAGAAGATTCATTTAAAAAAAAAAAAAACCCACACAAAAAACCCACCAACAACAATCTCCAGCCTTATAAAATCCTGAGAAATTTGGAAGCTTCCCTGAAAAGCTTCTAAATTACTGAAGCCCATCAGTGATCTGGTCTAGTTTCCAGGTTATACACTCGGAATGATTTTTCAGAACTAAATTAAAAAGCAACTTGTCAAAATTAAATGATTTAACTTGTTATTTCAGAAACAGCAGCAGCACACAGCAAATACGTTCACCTCCACCTGCTGCCCTCTGCTATTTCAACCGTATTTGGGAGGGAGATGATGGCAAAACAGTAACAAAGGTTAAGACTCTATTCTTCAAATATTGATGTGCTGCTATTCCTTAACACCCAGGTACTGCAATGCACGGCGCATCCCCTCTCCTAACAGATACACTCCTCCATCTTCAGGAGCTGAGGCCAGCACCAGTGAGCCAGCCTGCAGCACCACAACACTCACTTTCCTTCCTTTGGCTAACTGAAGACACAGTTCATCAAAACTGAAGAAATACTTTATAGAGAATAGGTATGTCTTCGCCTCACAGCCTCTGTAACACAACAGCTGCTGCGCAAGCGCTGTAGGACAGGAGAAAGTCCTCCTTGAGAGCAGCCAGCATCTCCCCTTGCTCAGCTCTGCTCCACACCTTCTGACAAGGCAAGGGCCACGAGGCAGCCTTGCCCTCACTTAATATTTCTGTGCGACAACAGTTTTTCCGAAACAGCTTTGCCTGTCAGCACAGCCCTGTGGCACTGCTATTTGCACTTACCAACCACATTTCTCCACTGAGTTGAAAGTCACTTTGAAACTGCTCAAGGTTTGGGTCAATGGGAAGAAATTCAGGATAATTAGCACAGAAGGTACCTGGTCCAATCACTGCAAATGAAAAAATAGGTACAGAAGAGAAAGAAAAGTACCCAATTTATGTGCAAAACTGCGTAACCAGATAGCATTCCTGCTCTGATTCTGAAATATGGTATCATTTGTTTCTAACCTCTCAAAGACCGGCATTTCTTCACTTAAAAAAAAACCTCAACAAATAAACAGAAAAGGAACAGTAATGGGAATATAAAAATATCATAAAGTAAACAGTTAAACCAAATCAGATATGAAAGGAAAAAAAAGTCTGCAGACCTCTGTTGTGGAGACGGACTATTAGCAGATATATATGAGCACTTGGGAAAGTCCTTCATCTTGATCAGAGCAGGAAACAATACAGACCTCTGGAGAAATAATGCCAGAAGGGATTTTCCTCCAAGCTTCTGTGGGAACAGCAGGCACTGACCCTTCACAAACTATTTGAGTTCACATTTAGTGAAAAACAAAAGTCCTAGCAACATAATTTCTGATTTCTCTACTAAACAGTTTGAGATATCCATAAGGACACTCAGCAATTTGTTCAGCTGAGCAGTAAACAACCCCTGTACACAGCAGGAACATGTGCAAAGCAAACTACACCTGCGTGTTCCTCTCCAAATTGCCAGAGGCTGTTAGAACAACTGCATCTCATTTTGGGGAGGAAGAAACAAAAAAGCACAGGAATATTACATCATTTTCCAGAACAAGTTGTTAAAGCTCTACATAAAGTACCATCTGATGTACCATCAATAACTAAAATTAAACTCACATTTTGCACGACAAGAACAAAGCAAGCAGCCAAGCCTCAAAGTTTGTTCTTTGCAAGCATTTTTAAGGTTTAAGCTTATTCAGGTATTACAGCCCCAACTGCTGGCTGTGTTATCCCTACCAGAGGCTGAATGCTTGCCCTATCTGCTGCTGATCCATGGTTGGAATTGGAGCCCCACTACACTCTTTTTGACCCCCAAAGCCGCAGCATCAAACCACTTGGCTCTTGGAGCCATGGCACCATTTAACAAGGAGAGGCAGACCTTGCCACAGGGCAGGAGAGCACACGTGAGGCAGCAGCTCCCCCACCGCTCTGCAGCCTCAGCACAGGGATTCCGGGTGGTCCACACCTCATTGCATCGTAGTCCTCAAACACAGGACTAGGGCAGCTCCCAGAGCAGGAGCAGGTTCAGGTGGTGCCACCTTGTCCGTCTCCTCACTTCTACAAGGGTAACACAAAAGGCTGCAGAGGCCAGACCCAAGAACCCCACAGGATGGGAATGGGCATTCTGCCCTCCCATGCTGCTTCTGCCACTGCCCAAGGTGACACCTAGACACGAGCACAGAAATTCACTCCAGTACCCAGCTCTGTTGATCCACAGCTCAGGCAACACCGCTCCACATCACAAATAAAATGCTGGCTATGTGCATTAAAAACTTAAATCGGCTCCCTGGGGATCAGCCCTACCACTCGCTATCCCCCACAAGAGCCACTGCCGCACAGCCTCCCCCAGCCCTTCAGACAGCTCCTCGCCAGCTCCCCTTTGCCTCACCTCGCTCCACAGCCTCCCCAGACCCTGCACTGGCCAAGTACGGGCCTGGCTTACAGCTCAGCACCACACTGCTCTCCCACAGGCAGGCCCACCCACCCTGGGGTAGCGGGAGGAGCTGCAGCCCCTCAGCCACCGGTCCCCACGGTGCCCCTGGCTTCTTACGGCTGAACCAGGGCCCTACCCAGCAATGGCCACAGCCGGGCTTTTAACAGGGCAACAAACTCACCACAATTCACAAGGAAAGACATTTTCTCTGATCTCTGTTTCAGGGAAGGAAAATATAAAAAAAATTAATCTTGTTATGTGGTATTGACTTCCATTCAGCGCAAGACAGAGAAACAATATAGAAAGCTACAGAACAAAAATGAAAAACAAAACCCCAGCAACCTTGAGTAGATGACACTGGAATTGCTTCAGTAAGCAAAACCGCAGATGCCAAAGGCATAACAATTGAAAATATGTTTTTCAAGTTGCTCAGAATAACTGCTGCATTTCTGGAGGAATTTGTTATAAACTTGGGCCCCTGCATGAGGCTGGGACAACCTAAGTTTGGCACTCCCTGATGACAGACCCCTCGGATGAGTCCTGGCATCCGCTCTAAGGATAGAGCCTGAAGCTGCGGGTGAGAACTGCAGAGGTCCTAAAAGCACAACACCCTCCTGATTTCAAACATCACCCATGCAGCTGCCGTGTCCTGGGTGCCCACCACAGCACACCCGGGTGTCTGTCAAACAGTGCGTGTTGCACTTCCCTCTGACAGAAAACTCCCTCTTTCATTCTTTACATGTGTGTGCCTGGCAGGGAAGCTCAGCACGCTCTCCAAAAGTGATGCAAGGGAAAAAGCTGAAATGCAAGACCAGGAAATAGTCAGCTGAAGAGGCTTTTATGAATTATGATACTTTTGAATCAAGCGATTTCTCCAGTTCCTACTAGCTATTTTCAGTCTCCTCTCTCCATGCAATTTCTTTGATCTAATCCTATAACTGTAGGACTATCTTTGTCTTCCACCTAAACTATCTGGTGGTTTCTTGATTGCCATCTGTCCCTAACAGAAATATAGTGGCAGAGATACAGGAGAAGTGAACAAATGCAACCAGCGAAGCAGTGAGCAACAGTATTTCCAAGAGAGGAAAAAGCAAAGGGTAATAAATGAGTTTTATGTCCCAGGTATGTTCACAAACAGGGACTGAAGCACTCAGCAGCACGCAGCTTTGGGATATTATTCACACAAGCACAGGGCAGCACCACTTCAACCTGCAATGTGGTACCTGACCATCTGCCCACGCAGAGACAAAGTCTGCACTAGCTACAGGTCAGTAACTTTGCAGATCTGCAATGCTGTCACATATGGGCAGGATGTCACCAGGAGCGTGGGACACACCAGCTCTGTGAGAAGGTGTTGCTGATGGCTCATTTCCCAGCATGTGGGGTGACACATTACTGGCTGCTCAACCTTGAGGAAGCCAAACATGCTGCACCTCACACAAGAGCTTTTCTCAGGGTTTAGCACAAAGCCACCATTTGAAATCCAGCTGCCACAATGAACTGCTCCTCCCTTGATCCCTAGCTTAAATTAAGTCAATGAGCAAGGTGGGCACACTTTGAGATGGTCATCCCATCCCAGCTGACTGCTAAAGAGGAATTGGACTCAACTTGTAAAGCCAGAATTCTGCAAATTTCTCCAAGGACCCCTGCTGGCCTCAAAAAGCATAGGATGAGGTCTTTACCCACAGCCAGAATACAGTTGACAGAGGTGGCTCCCTCCTCGACACAAGCCTTTTTTCTGCAGCCTTCCCATGAGGAAACAGTAAATCAAGGTTCACAGTGAAGACTTAAGGCCTCCTAACATCCATATCCATCCATCCATCTACAAAATGCTCAAATCGAGATGGCCACTGACACAAGTAATATTACACAGCTTAAGTACCTTTCAGGTTCTGGTTTGTCACTAATGTATTCCACCAAGACCATTCACATTCATGTCTGACTGCAAATGTTTCATCCAAGGTCTGCTGAAGCATTAAGGAAAACTCCAAGTGTGCAATTCACAAAAAAGAAAATTTGCATAGTAAATTGTTCATTTTGAGGAAGTCTGTGATATTCTGGAACTAAAAGCCAAAGTAACAGATTCTACATTGGTCAGTTTTATTGTTCATAGAATTGCCCAAAGCTCTTCCGGAGCAGTGGGTGATGTTTATTCTCCCTTTAATTAAATTATTTCCTGATGCCCCAGGTAATTTTTTCAGGCGGTGGCAGAAGAGAGTCTGGAAGAGCCTCTACAAGCTATGAGAGTGTGATATTATGATATGGAAAGCAAAAATCGTGATATACTAATCACCTACACCCAGGATAGAGTATCTTGGTTTCTGTTAAACAACTGAAGAAATATACTCACATAAACACAGAGCCAAGAAAGCCTATTTTAAAGTTTTTTTCAATCATTCATTTTGCTGCTTAACAACATCTAAGAGAATTTTCAGTCTACAGTCTCCCTTTCAAAGGAATTCTTTAGGCAAATGTCTGCTAATTATCACACGATCACAAATTACTTTATAATAGTAACAAGCAAATATACAGTCAAGGGCAATTTTTGTTATTTATTTATATGACTGTCAACTGTATGTTGTACAGAAGAGAGACCCCCTAGCCTCTGTAATCTGTGAATTTTACTGAATTTCACAGAACCTTACAAAGAGAGATCTTGATGCGTGAGAGTGAAATGAGAAAATATTTTCCAACAGAAGGATTTTTAAAAATTTTGAAGGCCAGTCGTTGGCCTGCAGCAATAGCAGAGATTATTATCATAAGGATAATCACCACTTCAAAATTATTTAATTGTTGTTCCTCCACTTAAAATACTTTATTGCCTTTCCTTTTATATGTGCGTGTACTGCATATCAAATGCATGATACCACTGAGGCAAAAGCAAAAACTGCAAATCTTTGTTACTGAGATGTTCTGTAGGAAATCAAAGATGCTTTGAAAGAAATATATGTAAGGAGAATTCTCTGCCAGAATTCTTCCCAGGACCATTCCCCTCCCAGGATGTTGTAGCCCGATTGCATCTAGACTCATTTGTGCTTAATGAATTAGAAACATCTGAAACACTTAGTTTTTAGTTGATAATTAGTGAGGTGGCTTTTAGGTGGTGGTGTTTGTTTTTTTTCCAAGAACCATTTAGCCATAACTTCTACATTAACTGAAATATGAATTTCATGTGAAAAAAATTATAGCAGCACCTTACACAGTATATTTCATAAGACAGTCAGATAGCTATTTGATGAAACAGAATTAAGGAAGAAAATATATCTGTTTTACAGAAACAGAAAACATTCAAGAACCTGTTTTATAGCCATATTCACTGTGTCTCCATTTTAACCTTAAGGTACGGTGAGCTGAGGGATGCTTTATGTGAAATCAATGCCTGTTGTGTACACATCGGCTTTTTCAAGTATTAGTGTGCAGACTGGCATGTGTTTTAATGGAAATGTTATTTACTGTAAGTAGCCAGCCCTAATACCACTGAAAGATGTGATTATATTTGCACTAATAGCGTTATGAAGCTGTAGGTATCCTGATGTGCTTGTAAACCTAAAGTTGTAATGGCTGAAGAGAACTAGCCTCATGTAAGTTGAATTATTAGGTACTAATACTCAGTCAATTCCCCTCTACAAATTAGGAATGAGAGACTTGACACCTCTGTTCTGCTGCAGCCCTTGGAATATAAATCCTTCATGCACAGAGGCTGTCGCAGTGCGGGAACACCAAGTACTATGCAGAGGTGATTAATGAATTCCTTGTATCATATTTGTTATTACTTACCTATATTCAGGAAATCATCGGCCAGCTTGGAACAACCTCAAGCCACCAAAGATATCTTGTCTAGTAACACTTTAGAGAAAAGTAGTCATCACTAGGCTAAAATCCAAACACCAAAACTGCTAAAAACCCATTTAAAGCCAGCCTACGCTCACAGCTCCACAACCTGCTGCCATATGCAGGCTGCCTATGAGGAAAGCCCTATCAATGGAAGCAAGAACTAGTTCCTGGTCGCCTTTAGGGAGGGCTTCGTAATCTGCAGGATAAGCTAATTAAACCCAATGAAGTACTGAAGTGCAATCTTAAATCAGACAAAAGTTGAATGAGGTAAAGCACAAATAAAAAGGTCAGTACGCAGGCGTATGCTTACAGAGCAAGATGTTCAACAGGAACATTAATAAATGCAACATTTTTATTTTCTCATGCAATCGTACAAGCAAAAAGCATATTTGTTTACAAGGAGAGAGGGGCTGGTCCTGGATGGCGCTGAAAGCTCTTGGATGCCTTGAAAAGGGTGGTGTTAAAAGGAAATCAGTGGTATACTGAGAAAACCCTATCTTGCAAAGCCTGAACTGCCCACAATACTCCTTTTAATCTGTACAAACACATGATATGCTTGTGCTGCTATTTCTCTGTCTCATTTACTTATTTGGGGCATGCTCAATCATAATTAAACTATACTGATAGGATGTTTAAAAAGTTTCTGTATGGATTTGCCCATAGGGCTGCCAGCAAACTATCTCTTCCTATTCAAACAAACAAAACAATTCAAAGTTTTCATCAGACACACATTTTAACTCTCTTTTAATGATAGAATAATGAATAGTTTACAGTTGCAGTTCCTATTTTATATGAGATATCTTTATTGATGTTGGGATTGTCCTGTAATAGTTTCAATTCAAAGCTGGTAGGACTGTAATTAGGTAATTTTCCAGAATATTTGGTACTTTTTCTGATCATTCTGATAGGTACAATTTTCTCATCATTTAATATGCTTGAAGCTGAATACGCCAATCATTAAAATGTCTCAGTGGTAAAGAAAATACATCTGTCTGATAAAAAAAAACAGTATAACAGTTTGAGTATCTTTTAAAAATCGCTTATCAAATGTGTATTTGCATCTTTGAACGTACTTTTAAAATACACATTACAATAGAATCAGCAAATTTACACTTTGAATAACATGTTCAATTTTTGTTAGTTATACTAATGAAAATTTAGTTTTATGCCACAAAGAAAAGTAAGCAAGTCTTATGTTAATGTACAGAAGAGATTGTGTGTTAAACAGCAGCAGAACTAACCATCTGGAAAAAAACATATGCTCCCTATAAATCTATTTAATTTGGGAAATGAGTGAGTTCTAGACACTGATTTTTCCTCTTAAGAATATAATGTTCTAACAAATTTGCAAGAAGTACACAGACATATGTTTGTCAGGAATTAACAAGCAGATGCTGAATATTGTTGCGCCGAGACCATTGGTCAACTCCCCAGCTTTACTGAGAAACCATGTTTATCACAGCATACAACAGAATTTCTACTTATAGTCTTAAGCTTTTATGAAAGCATTATTTATTCAGAAAAGTAATGCACATGTGGGTAGTTCATAAATTTCTGAGCTATGGTGTGTTTACTCAGGTCAAAGTTCCAATTGCCATAACTCTGCTCATGGGAAAACAGTTAAGCCTCGTGTTCCCTTTCTGCCTCCCTTAAAGTCCCATTGTACATGTGATATCTCACTACATCCTATTTCCCATCAAGATGCATAACCAGATTCTTCTGAAATGAAAAAGTCAGAATTATTTAGAGGCATAAAAAGGTAATTAAGTTTCCTGAATGAGGGTTTTATAATCCAACAGCAAACCTGTGTAGCATATAAATCCTCGCAAAAAAAACCCCTACTTCTTGGTCCTAATATTCAGCATGTCCAGATTCTTTAGGCTAGGTAGCTTTATCCCAGGGAATATTTTGGGGCCATACTTTTTGCCTTTTGGGCAACAAATAACAGGCCACCAGTGAGACTTTCAAAATGCCTGGTCACGTATTTTAGAGGTGTTCAGAACTGATCTGTATGTGACTCAGGAATCTGAGTGGTTAACTGTTCATCTTAAACACTCTTTACACATGCAGCTTAAACTGATTAAGTGGTCCAAACTGCAAAAATCCAAAACCCAGCATCTAAATTACCTGTTAGTTTAATACCACTCGGGGAGGGGGGAGGATGGGAGGACTGTGGCCTAAGGTCTTAATTTAAAAAGAGCTCCTGGTTATTTTATCTGTGTCTTATCCAAGACAGTAATTGGAGAATTCCACATAATAATAATCCTTCTTCAGTAACTGCTTAAACATAGAGCCTACACAGTATGACCAAGACCTGCACTGTGTTTTAGGAAGAGGTTGACATAAAGGCTTAAAGATGGACAAACACAGCTAAAACTGACACTAGAGTGACAGCACAGCACCCTCCCTCACTCAGGGCAACAGAAGCCCCTGGGCTTGGTTCATTCTCCTACCCCAAAAGATATTATTGCTTTTGACACCAAAGCAAAGCTCTCCTACTGCCCTACGCAGGTCATACAGATGTGACTGACTCTTGGGGACTGTGCCACAGGCACTAAGGAGGCAACACTAATCCCCAGGATACTCATGCTCCTAAGTGTGACATGGTACAATTCCAGCTGCTATCTTACAGATCCAGGAGAGAAGGAACAGTTTATACCATACTGGAAGTCTAGAGGATCTCGTGAGAAAAGGATGTGGCACACAAAAGTAATACTAAGAGGTGAATTGTTATTACCCGAAATGGCGTGTGGGAAAGGGTCACTGGGTGGTTCAACCTCAGCACGCGGACACCGTTACTAAATACCGCTTGCAGTAGCACTCATTTCCTGGACAACAGAACAACGTGGCCTGTATTAAACCTACCCACATTAGTACCCTCAACTGGAAATCGCTACTATGGTGCTTATGAGAAGGTAATTAAAATAAAACAAGTTACTTAAAGATCCCATCAAGCTTGACCTTGAATAATTAGGTTCTAATGCATAGGAAAGCCACTAATAAAAAGATACAGTGAAAGCAGAAATTCAGATGTTTTTTCTTGCAGGCAGAATTGAAAGGAAACACATTGCTTTTCTAGCGTCTTTAATTTTCAATACGGAGTCTGCAATGAGCTGCTAATAATCATACCCTATGCCATCAGGGTTTTGCACCTATTTACATATAAATAGTTCTGACCTGACTTGGCTACCAACAATGGTTAATTTAATTTATTTTTCTTTGGCAAGTGAATAGTCATTGGTTTTCTAGCACTTTTAACCTTGGCAAACCCTTGGGAAATAAAAATTAGATTGAAAGAAAATTACTAGTGGTGGTGAACAGTAAGAAAGTGACAGTAGTATATATAAACCTCAGGCAGCAGTGGAATAAAGTGTCATATTATTGTATGCTGTCTTCTAAAGTTCAATATTACTTTCTTGATTTACACTTCTGTATTTTTTTCCCAGTAATTTTTCTTGCTTTAGGGACTTTTGCACCTAAATTCCTGTTTTTCAGCTGGGAAGAGGGATCAATCTATTTAGCATTAAAAAAAAAAATAAAAATTTATCAGAATTCATAAGAATAAACCAGTGATGTGCAACCAACCACAGCTAAATAAGGTGACAGTTATTGTCCACTAACGACTGAATATTGGAGTAAGATAATTCGACCATCCTTCCTACAAATGTGAAGTGCTGCATTTCAGCCCCTGGAGCCTGGTGAGAAAATACAAAGCCCAAAAGCATTGCTTGTCTCTTACGACGCATACAGCTGTCTCCTGGCTTTCACTTCAAATGCAAAGTGCTCAACCGAGCACACACGTGATATCTCACTGTTGACATCGTTATTGTAACAAAGTCTAGATAATGAAGATCAGGAGTGCAGTAATAGGAACCGACATTTACAGAGTTTGCTGGGAGTGCTAATCATTTAAAAAAACTTCTGACTGCAAAGTTTTATAGACTGTGACTATTTGGTTAAAAAAAAAAAACCCAAAAAACCAACCAAAAAAAAAAAAAAAAAACCCCAACCAAATGAGAACTGAACACTGGAAAAAGCCCATGAGTTAAAGGCAAGGAGCACTGGCCTGAGGAAGTGCATGTGCCTTCCCACTCCTGTTCCTCACCTGGAACCGAGGTGCGGCTTTGTGGGACCTCAGAGAAGGATGTGAGCCACCTATTACCCTTACAGGGTAGCTGTAGGCAGAACCACAGGAGCAGAGATGTGGGGTAGAGATAGTTGCAGAACAGATTTCCATGGATTTTTTTTAATTGTGCTAGATTCCTAGAAAGTCTAGATATGCACAGTTCCTGTCTGCTCTCGTGAGTGTCCTAGACTCCCATTTCAGCATATTATAACACACCCTAACCTGGACAATAGCAAAATCAGTCACATACATGGAGTATTAATACAGTGAATATTTGGTTTCTGTTATGCTGGTGAAATTTGGCATTTTTCTATTTGAGCCTATGTAACACTGTGCAGAAACAAAACATTCAAGAGAATGATGCGAATACACAAAACTGAAACCTTCATACCAATGATCAGCGTTGACGCAAAATACAGCTAATTCCCAAAATACTTTTTCTGGATTGTTTAAATGTGTCTTGTGGAGTACTTACACTTGAAAGGAGAGAAGAATGTGCTGACAGCAGCTCTTATCCAAAATCCTAGGGATATCACTTGTCTTTTCACTGCTAATTATATGGATTAGAAAAACACCATTCTCCATAGTGTCTTAGTTTGGAGAATATCTGAACTCCACAAACACAGCAGCAGGCTCAGGAAATGGGAAGTCCTGAAATGAGGAAAAAAAAATAATAAAATTTGTATACCAATACATTTTAACTAAAGTATTTTTAGGCCAAAAGTGTATTACCAGTAATGCTTTTTTTCATCCCACATGAGATTTTTGTTTAAAAAAAGAAAATCAATAACCATTCTGCAAGAAAATAAATTCCATTTTCAACTTGGAAACCATTTCCTTCTCTGCACTTCTCTAAAACCATATTTTGCTTCTCAGTCATCTTCAGAGAATAATTTCCAAAAATAAACTTTTATATTCCTGATGTTAAAAGCACAAACATACTGTAAGTACTTGTTCAAATGAACCAGAATTACGTGCCTTAACGTGATGGTTACGGGTTTGTCTCAGGTATTGTCAGCTGATTTAGCAGAGGCTGAGTCACCATGTGAAATGCAAATGCTGTTTCATTTCACACCAGCCATGATTCACCGTGAAATTTAGAAGATTTTAGCAAGCTGCTGTTATATGCATTAGGTACTTAGGCTATTAGCTTTAATAATACAGCATTACTTCATCACTTAACTTCAAAGCAATTAAAACCCTCTATGAAGTAAGAGAATATTAACAATTCTGTTTACTGATGGAGGCTATGTTGGAGGGATCTCTCTCCAAAAGATATTTAGGAGAAACACAAGTATTTCATCCGGAGAAAACGTGGAGCAGCGGGGCACATGCCTTCCAATTAAATCAAATGCAAACAAAGCACTGAAACTTTTGAAAGCCTCCCTGATGCAGCTCAGGTAATTGTGCGCATTTTCAAATATCACCCAAAAAAGATGAACTGTGCCTACACCGCAGAGTCACACCTCAGCATGGAGTAATTTGCTCTGCTCCTGAGCAGGCCAAATCCAACTCCAACATTGTGCTGCTGCTATTTTACTATACCCAGTGTCCAAACAGCTTTACTTTAAAGCCAGCTTGGCAATACCTACACTGTCCTCAGAGCGTTGCTTTGACTATGGTACGGGCACATCTGAACAGTAAAATTGGTCCAGTTCTTGTGTTAGCACTGAATGAGCATCTGCCATTCAAATTATTTTTGCCTCAAAACTTAATTTCCACCGAATCAACAGTTTTTCAGAAAATAATAAATTTCAATAGAGGGAAATTATTATTTTGGAAAATTAAATTACATTCTTTCACCTGAAGCTATACAGTAGTGACCTGTTGTTGAATTGAACTGATATGATTAATTCAAGATCAGCAAGTGCAACAAACACAAATCTACATAAACAACATGTAATATGCTATTTAGGACAACTGAATTTACATACTATAACAACTTAAAAAATGTATTTTAATTTAATTAATTAAATTTTTGCTTAAATGGTAAATAGTGCCATTTGCAAATCTATGTTCAAAAGTTTTTGTTCTATTAGGAAAAAAGAAAAAAAAATCATTACTTTTCAATCTTTTCAAAAAATTTGGGCTGAAAATAAACATTAAATGTTGACATTTCTCCCAGAAAAGAAACTAAATTCTGGTAAACTCTGGCAGATTTAGATTAGTTCCTTTTTGCAAAGGAATTTAGAAACTCAATCCTACTGAAAATAACTGAGATAACCTCCTGGAGGCCTGTGCCACTTGAAAATAGGAAAAAGCTCCTGTGCAACTTAAACATTTTCTGAATGTTTACTGTTATCATGCCCAATGTGTTACACATTAAAATTAGGGCAAAGTCAACCAATAAAACCAAGTTTCTTCTCCTATATCTGTTCTGAAAAGTATACATCTTTGCTCAGGACCATCCTCTCTTTAGGACTGCAGGCAGCTGAGCTGCTGGTCATGATTTCAGTGATTCTTTTTACTGGAAGAAGCCATTACATGTAGTTTGTCAATAGGGAAGGTAAATATATATTTTCCTTTTCAAACCAGCATAATAGGTAGTTTTGATTACACCACTTCCTTAGAAGATAGTAGTCCTGTTACCAGTTTGGCCTTGATACAAATGGTACGAGCCACAGCAGCTTCCAAACAGAAGTTTTACTACAAATTAGGATCTGAATGAAAGAATCAAACGGCAGACAGAGAGGATTATGAGTCTGGGGCTATATTCTGACATATATTGGATTATTAGGATTTGCATTCATTAGGAAAGTTACATGGCATTTGCATGAGTGTGAGATATTGTGAATGTGTTCATGAATGTCCTACGTTAATATGAGAGGGGTAATTATCAGCTGACTTTTTCTGATGAACAGCCGCAGGTTTTGCACACTTTGACGCTGGTTGTCGTTCATTACACCAAGCATGGCTCTGAGCCTCCAGAGCCCCTGCACGCATATGAAACTGGTGGGGTTGAACTGATGTAGGAGGCTGCCTGCATGGTACTTGGTAGAAACCAGCTCCTGTAGCAACTAAAAGTTTTCATAAAATATATTGTGAGTTAAATCTGAGTTTTCAGCTAAAATCCTGTGTAAAGTACAATTCATACTGAGGTGTATGGATTGCACTGCAGTGATGACAAGCAAGGTTATAAGCTGGAGGTGTCATCTGCAGTCTGTTAAAATTAGTTAAATCAGTGACTCAATCAGAATCTATAAGAGAAAAAGAAATGTTCTGCTCTATTAATTAATTTTCTAAATATTTGGATAGACCATAGAAGCTACTTAAATGGCCCCTAAAGCCCTTAAAAATGACTTTAGGGACCATTTTAAAGCTTGGTTTATTTTTAAGGTTGGCATCTTTGACTTATACACAACAGAATTCAACATTGTCTTAGGAACTCAAATACGTTGGTCTTCAAATTAAGCTGTGATGATGATGATTTAACAGCTCTGAAAATCCTCTCACCCTCACTATGAGTTGCCTGGCAGGCAGGTAGACTTAGACCTCCTCAGAGAAACTTGAACAGCTTCTTCAGGAATAGCTCTGCTGTGCATCCTCCCCCAACGCTGGACCTGGACCAACCGTGATAGTGTCGAAACAACTGACACATAATAGCACAACATGGAGGGGAAAGCAAGGAAGGGGAAAATGGGGAGCTCAAGCCAAGTTCTGGGGAAGGCTAAACAGAGGATTACACTGCTAAATGCATTTTCATGACAGGTGAATAATGAGCTTTTATTGGTGAGATGCTGCTCGTTAGATTTCAGTATTTGAAGGATTTGCAAAGGCTTATTACTAGGGACTGCATTAATAGAGTCTACATGGGTCTGCACTACATCAGCTAATCTTCTGGTGTTGACATTTTCCTTCTTTTCTTTCAAAGTAAGTAAAAAAAAATAAACTAGAACCCTCTATTTTCTTCCCAGAGCTGAAGGAGTAATTAACTGTGGGAGCAAAAGGCAAGAAGGAAGAGACCTCAGGCTTAAGCTATTTGATTGCAGAGAGAAGCAAAACTATTATCAGCATTAATACAGAGAGATCAGAAGCCTCAATATGAAGGTATTAAAAATGTACACAATATTGATTGACAGGTTTACCATAATTATGTAGTAGAAGTTGATTCAACCAACTGTGCTTTCAGACTTTCTGGGTGATGAATCTCCCAGGTCATGAAATATAGCCTGCTGCTATGAATACTGACTGACAGCTTCATTTTAGTAATTTGCCACAGCAGACTGACATTTTATTAGAGCTCAGTAGAAGACACATTGAAATTTATCAGGGAGACTCTCTCGCTTTTAGTAGGCTTTGGATAAACTAATAGGTTTTATTTCTGATAAGATGGTGGGAGACCCTCTTAAAACCACAGTAGCTTCAAAATTTTCAGAAAATGAAAATGAGTGGGAGTTATGCATTTGAGTCCCATTTGTGCTTTTGAATATTCCTCTTTATAACTACACAAAACACTTGTCAGGACACTCGTCTCTCTCTTGTCCCATTCACTTTTCTTTTCTAGTCTCCTTTCTCAGCTAACCATTTTCTCCAGTCTCTCCTCCCATCTTAATCTCTCTGTCAAGCTATGTGCTACTGTTTCCATCAGTGGATCCAGCAGCTATTGCCCTGCTAAGCAATAGAACATTAATCTCTTAACTATCATTCTCAGTTCCTAGCGTTGTCTTCTCAGTCTGTTCAGCTCTTCTGATGTGGCATTGTCTCATCTGATTTTGAGTTAGCATCAGAAAAAGAATCACCAAGTTAAAGGAGAGAGATGCTTTTATTCAATGTGTTGTCCATCCATATGTCAGCCTAGAGCACCTCAAAAAAACTATTACAGAGAAGAGGCTTGGGATCCCAAGCCCCGGGCAGGAATTTGCAGAGATGGTGCATCTTTACTCTGTTAAATGTAAGATCCATGAAGGGCTGGAGCAGGTCGTCAGGGACATGAGCAAGCCACAGGGGCTCTCTAATCTCTCCCTTTTCCCTGGGGTTTGGCTGCTTGTGCTTCAAGCCAGCTTGGATGCTGTGCAGCTGTACAATCTTGGGTCTGACTGCTGTCTGAAGAGCCGTGTGGGAAAGCTGTAAGAAGCTTTCATGTCAGAAGTCTCCCTGGCTTTGCCTGGGAGCTGCATTTACGCCACACACCTTGCCAGTCTCAGCCCTGGCTTGCTGACTGAATTTCCTGTCTTTCACCTCATCACCTCTGGGCTGCAACAGACCCTGGTTGCCATCACCAGAGCTGCTCTGCTTGTCCTGCTTGGGTACCATGGGACTGCACCCTCGTGTGTGAAGACCCTAGCCCTCTTTATCTGGCACACCCAGGCTCATCTGCCCTAGCAGAGCAGCCTGCCCAGAGAGTCTGAGCAGTGATGGCTCTGGAAGAAAGGGACAGCTCAACATACAGATCATCTTTGGGAAATCTAGCAGCTAAACACTCTACACCAAGATTGTACAAGCATAATATACCAGAGGCTTATGACTGAATACAATTAGACATTAGAACATGCCTAGTAGCCCAAGTCCATGTCCCAGAGAGTAAGGCAGACAGAGAGCTTGAAGATAAATCAACAGAACTTTTCAAGAATGCCAAATAATACATTTCTCTTTTCAATTCCATTCTTGGGTCTTAACAGCAATGACTAAATTTAAAATAAAATAAAATAAATCAGCCTGTATGCTTGAGGTTTGCACAGTTTAACCATCAGGAGGGGAGAACTTGACAAGACAATGCACATAGCAACACAAAGTATGGGCTGTACACAAATCCAAGAATCCATGTTAGTTTTCCATTCCTATTTGGTTCACATCTCTGTCTACAAGTACTGCAATTTATTATGCTCGCTCTTTATAGAGTCATGGGCCAGACCCACCTTTTTTTCCCTTTTATAATGCAGATATGTGCTCCTGAAGGTGATAGCTTCTGCTTCGCACATTCACCAGCTCTTTATGGCTAACAGAGATGTTGAAGTGCCACAGTTCCTTCTGTTTCGAGCAATTTCAAGGCGGAACTTCGTCCCTGAACAAGACCCAAAGGCCACTGAAATAAAAATAAATACTTTGATTAGACCCAATGAGATCTGAATCAGTCTAGTAAAGAAAACTTTCCATAGAAGCTAATGTAGGATTGACTCCCTTATCAAAAAGGCACTCCAAAGCACATTCGTCGTTAATCCTCCTTCCTCCTTAATCCCATCCTAAAGAATTAGGGTTTCACTTCACTCTGTCTTTGTAAAGTTAAAACGTCCAGCGGTTTTAAAGGCAGTCTTTGTCAAAGGATCACTGGAGGGACCAGTGGAAGTTTAGTGATCATTAACTACCAGAAGAGGATTAAGTTCTATTAAAAATTGCCCATGTGTGAGTCTTAATTTAGCAGCTACTAGTTATTTTTCTTTACTGGGTTGGTAGATAGCAAACAAGTTGAGAAAATAAAAGGGAGAAAAATGTATGTAGCATATCAGAAGAAAAGGTTAATTACACTTTAAAGCCCTTAGTCACCTAAGCTTCTATTTACAATAGAAACAGTCCAAATTATATCTGCATTTTTTAAAAACTGTGATTACAGTTCTATTTGCTACTTTTGTCTCTTTATTTTTACTCTAACTGGAGAAATACCAAGCACTTCTTATTTCTGGATATTGTTTTTTCACCTTTTTACTGAATTTCTTGTGTATGCATTCTAATAAATACACATCCAGAAGTGTGTGCAGCCATGTGAAACGTGGAGCCAGTTGACTGCAAGTCACTGATGGCTGTTTAGTGCTAATCAAACACGCTCCCACCAAAATCTCAGGCTACAGGATATTGGAAATGAATCCTAATCCTACTATCACTATCACACCTTCCCCAAGACATCATTGCCGACTCCTTCATAGTAGTGGCTGGTAAGGTGCAATAGTGCAATAGCAGTAAAAAAAAAAAAAAAAAAGGACTTAGCAAAAAATAGCACAAAACATTATCACCTCTATATCTTGGACCACTAAAATAAAAGGTTATTTACAATTAATATCTATTTGTGCAATGAAATACATGAGGATTTTACTACTGAATTCAGTGTAAGACTGTCCATAGCCTACAAAGTTGGCAACAGCTGTAAAGAAATGTAATCTGTTCTCTATGGCTGCCTTTTTATATCCCAGAAATAAGAAGAGGTGATCTTGCTTTTAAAAATGCTTTCATTAACAAGGAATACTAGTCTAAAGAAATGACTAAACTTTTCTAAGATGCACCAAATTGCAATTCCTAAGAAAAGAAAGGTCTTTGTCTTTAAAACTGGTCATTTGCTTTCCAAGTTTCTGGTCAATGTTCTGTGTAAGACACCACAGGCTGCAAAGTTCCTGATTTCATAACTATGTGTAAGTGAAAGATTTTGATTCTTCACTTTGATATAATTACATTGTTAAATAATACACAAAGGTAACTAAACCTATTTTGCAAAAAAAAAAAAAAAAAAAAACAACAAATCCTAACACATTTCTATTCAAAAGAAAATTTCAGATATTAAATTATGTATTTACTTCTTTTTTTAACAGGTAAGGAAAGTCAAAGATATTTTATTGTAGGTTTACTGCTCAAATTTGTGTGGGTTTGCAGGCATTTTTAACAAAAGTACTAAAACTAAAAAAAAACCCAACATTGAATACTAGAGCAAATAGTATGATGCTGTCAACTCTACTCATGGTACAAATCTTTGGGTGTGCTTTCAGAATGTCAATGTCTAAGAGCAGCAAGGATGGAATGACCAAATAAAAATACCATACGGCACAGCAAGGAGCTTCAGTGTGAGATGGCTAACTGTATAAACGAAAAGGCCAGGCACGCTGAGAGTTCACCTGCAGACAGCTGGATTTCATTACTGCACTCACATTGGACTAGAGACAGACCTGTGCAAAGCCCTAAAATCTTGACACCACAGGTCTGACTTATTCAATGTCTTGATCTCAGTTTTGCAATGCTACATGCAAACTCATTGTTGGATTTTACTTTCAATAGTCACAGGCAAAGCAAGATGCAATTTCTCTCTAGCTATGAATGCATTCTAATTGCTTTACTAAAGCTCCTCAGTAAAGGAAATGACTTCTGGCTTTGCAGACTATGAAATTTCTTGAGAACATTGATTCGTAAGCAGAACTTCTAGCTGAAATGAATGGCACAAACCTTGGTGTGAACCCTGATTTTTAACGTTCAGCTTGCTTTTCACCCATTCTCCTTACATTCCTTTCTCCTCTTCTCAGTCGTGCTTCTCCTATTAAGTATCCCATCATGGGAACAGCCCTTTAAGTGCAAAAAGTAATTAATACATATAAAATGAATAAATGCTGAAGTATGTCTGCGTAAGAACAGATCATCACAGGACCTGAATAAACCCTACTAGCAAAGGTGTAGTTCTACTGGAAACTGCTCAGCTTTCATGTTCACCAGATCAGCCAGGTGAATCCACCTAAATCCAGGGCTCAAGCAAATGTTTCACCTCTGCATGAGCAGAGAGGAGCTGCAGAACAGGGTGTATGCCCACGTGGAGGCGGGAGGTTGTGGCTGTTTTGAATCGTTTTCCAGAGAGTGCTTCATAAAGAAGGAGGAAGAAACCAGTCATAGGTCCTAAGCAGGGGTGCAAAGGGGAGAAGAAAATGTCTCCACGTCACTTCAGGTGATTGCCACAGAGCCCTTCCTGCACAGAGAGGACAGCCCCAGCATCACAGCCCTGCAGCAGTGAGTGTCACACCAGGCAGACACTTGGCAGCATCATAAAAGCACTGAGCTAACGGCACAGGGAGAGCACTCCCACCACCTGCATGCACGGAGGTCTGAGCCAAAACACACGCCTTCACAGTGCAGTGGACTTTACTCCATTATTATTGTGGGTTTCATTAACCGCCTCAAACAAAAATGCTCTGGGTTTTTTTTGTGGCAGTAGTGCCACTGAAGCTCCCCAAGGAAATAAAGGAAGTTCTGAGCATCGTATCTCTATCTGGCTCAATCACCTTGTGTGGGAAGACTTGCTGGAGCTCGAAAAGCTAATACACTTTTGATGATTCTGTGTGATAGTCTTGGAAATTGATATTTCCGTGGCAATGAGAAGAGGCCATCGCATATGTGCACTGAGTGAAATCAAAGCCCCTTCTGCTGTAGGCTGCTGCAAGGATTTTGCATGAAATATTAAAAAGAAGCCTTCATGCCTGGAGTCCTTACTGGGTCACCTCAGCCTTCAGCTATCTGCCAGCTCAGTCCTCTCCTTGGGGTGTAATTAAATAAGGGCAAAATGGTATGAACCTGCTAATGGCTTCACGTTGCCCAGAAGGAAATCACTGAATTACCGTGGGATGTCTACTCTGATTAGGAGTAGCACTTGCTTGATTAGGTCGCTTCGTTTGGTGGCGAGACTAACAGTATATAAGCCGTGGAACTGAACAGCGTTAAAGGGAAACCACCTCAGAATATGCTCTTGCAAAGATTAGTGAAGGTTGAAAGGATCACAGACTGTACACCCACATCCTTTCTGAAAGATCTACACACAGAGTCTGATTTCAGGCTGGCCGGTGTTTTTAGCTGAGCTGAGTGCAGTTACCTGGAGGTACATCAGCATCGCCAAAATCAGGGGCCCAGCTGTCAGGGTCAGAAATTCAGGTTTTTTCATCAACATAGTTTAACACATGCTGTGAAGCTACTTCGCGAGTCAAACTAAATATTTAAAAGTTAGCAGAAAAATCTCTCCTTGGGCAAGATTACTCCACCTCTGCGTATTGTAGGATTTCCTGTACTGTCTTCTGAGGAGTCTGGTGCTGGGGCCCCCTGGGAAGAAGGCGAGATGAGCAAAACCCAATTTATGTTCTGAGTTTGTAGTCTGGTGCAAGCAAAGCCAGACCTCATATCTGCTGAGAAGAGACAATTTTTTAAAAATTCCATTTAAAAAGAAGTTAAATGTTTTTAACAGTCCTTTTTTTTCAACTGTAATTATCTTCAAAGTAATTATCTCTGGAGGAATATAGCTATGCTCTTCCATTGCATTACACCAACTTTGTTTTTCCCTTTCAGAAGCAGTCTAAGACAGACTAAACCTTGATTGTAAAGAGCATATTGTGAAAGTGAAGGGAAAAATGTGTACCAAAAAGCTGCTTAATTTTTTGCTAAAAGACAGGAAAAAAAAGAAAAGACTGAGGAACAGCAATAGCTATGTATTTTTTTTTTTTTAACAGAAGTTTCTTTGGATGAAGTTAGTATCTCTGAAATTGAAAGAATGAACAATACATAAAGACACCACCCCAGCATGAAGAATATCACAGACAGGATAATGTGGAACTACTCAGGGAAGAGATGAGGGTTTATATTTCAGCAGCCACACTCACACTGTGCTGTGCCCTGTCTGCACACAGAGGGCAGAGCACAGCTCAGAAGGCAGAGCACAGCTCAGAAGGCAGAGCACAGCTCAGAAGGCAGAGCACAGCTCAGAAGGCAGAGCACAGCTCAGAAGGCAGAGCACAGCTCAGAAGGCAGAGCACAGCTCAGAAGGCAGAGCACAGCTCAGAAGGCAGAGCACAGCTCAGAAGGCAGGTTTAGATCATGTTTCTGGGCTAAAGAGCACCAAACTTGTAATAAGAAATACAATTTTTTTCACATATTATAGTCTCTAAGCCCTACTACAACTTCCTTAAGTTGAACGGATCAACCACTGCTCCACAATGATGATATAAAAGACAAATTAAAGCTCAAGTCCTAATCTATTAGTTTACATACTCCAGGTCAATCTTTTCTTTTTCCTCTCTTGCTTTAAACTACAAGCAGCTCGGCTAGTTGGCTCAGTCAGTTCACTTAACCAGGAAAAAGTCTGGTTGCTTTCACTTCCTTTCTCAAATTAAAGCGGAGAGGAAGGAACAAACTTAGAAAGCTCGGGCACGTTAAATTCTTAAAGCTCCATGTTGCCAGACACTGGACAACATCCTTGCTGCAACGCGTCTGCACCATTTATCACCCATGTCTCCAGCCAAATATCAGCCCTCCCCCTTAGGACCCTTCAGTGTGTAAAGGCTTATGAGAAAGTTTTTCTATCACCAGCAAGAATACATCAGCTGGAGATGTCATAAAACGTCTGTTCAGACACTGCAAACGCCACATCATCAAATGGAAATATATGAGAGAAATCCTTTCTGCCAAACCCAGTGTACATCATGGAAGGGTTTGGGTCCACAGGACTTGGGTTTTAAAGTCTTCAACCATACGTTCATGCTGGTTGGTCATTATTTCATACATTCAGACCGCATACAGTGACACTCAAACCAGAAATCCAACTTTCAGCAACAGAATCTATCACTTGAACTACAGCACTACCACCAAAGATGGCCATAACAGCAGGTCACTGTTGTCTATATGTTAGTGAGTATTTGAAATTATTTCTGGCAAGCTGACAGGCAGCTTCATTGAGAAACTAAGATCACCTGTGGCTGGGGTATCACGAGGGATGCTGAAAAACAATAGTCCATCAAGACATGCTGCTGGAATGCATTTCCAAGGACAGCCGATGTTTTATTTGCAAGAAAACTGTTTCTATCAAGAACTCAGAGACTCTAGTTAATTTTTCTGAACCACATAAAAGCAAAGATTTTGATGAGCTTTAAGCCACAAAATACAGGTGGGAAAAGGTTCTGCTTTGCGTGCAAGTGAAAGACTTGTATCTTCAGCTTAGATCATGAAAGCTCCTGATCACATCACATCTAATTTCTGCAGCTTAGTCACACACAGAATCCCCACCCTCCTCACACAAAGCTTCACTGCTTTCTTTCTGCTTCAAATCTCTGTGGAAATCACTATCAGGTACTGACCCTGGGAAGTTGCTGTTTATCCTTGACCTGCACGTTACTTCTGCTTTTCAGGTCTCCAGCATAATGGCTGTATGCGCGTGTTCAGCACGAGCAACCGCTCTCCAGAGCCCTGCGTTCCTGCTATACCAGTACCACTTGCACCCGACCCCCAGCCCGTCGGTTCCCTCCTTACATTCAACAACTCAAGTGTCCCTTTCTTTTGTCAGCCACAAGTGGCTCTCCAGGCTGTTAATGCTGGAATTTGGTAATAAAGTGCATGTTATTTGATTCTGAACAGGCAATTAGATTTCTTCATTTAGTTTTGCAGGCTTTAACTACCTGATTGGACACTGATGTGAATTAACCAGCATCCCACTCTGCTACACTGCTACCGTTAATGCCAGTGCAATGTGCTCAATAATTATATTATATCACTGGCAGCTCATCTTCATATCATTCACCTTTTTTTTTTTTTTTCCAAATCAGTCTGAGGGTAGGGTCACGCATTCCCCAGTTAACACCTTCTTTCTGTGGTTACTAATGAGCCTGCAGACACCACTCCTTCAGGCTGCCTCTATTATAATAAAGTCTTGTGGGTATATCCAACTCCAACTGTCCGCTTTAATTAAGATACAGATGTCATTGACTCTCTTTCATTTAACACTTAACAGACACAGTTCCCTGGATGGTAAGTGAGGAAGGGAAATGCTTTCTCTTTTGATTCTTTTAAGGGACTGGGAAGTGAGACTGATACCCGAAATAGCAGCATATGTGGAAGAAGGTCAGCCTTGGACTTTTTTAAAGAATGGGACTAACACAGAACACAGAGAATTTATGGAGGGAACAGAGGCAAAAATTATTTATGGAGAAGATTTAAAATAAATCACAGAAGAAAACAACTCTCCCATTTAACAAGACTTGTCAGGTTCACCTATGGCTCTTTCTGCAGCTTCACCATAAATTAGAAACAGCCAGATATGTTCATTTGATATTTTGAGGACAATTGATCTAAAACCTAACAAAGACGGAGGTCTCATTTAGTTTTGTCAGGCTTTCACTAACACTGGATCGTGGAAGTGAAGATTTTCTAGATAGGATAGTCCATGGTGGTTGGAAAACAGCATGAGAAAAGGTGGAACACAAACCAGATATACGTCTGCTAGAGACACCTTGTCAGTAAACTACCATAGAGCCTTTGCTCTTCAAAGCAATGTTCAAACTAATCCTTCAGGATTCAGTTAGGGATTCCCTAGTTGTGCTATTGCTTTCCATTGAGGTGCATCGCTGATATCTCTAGCAGATATTTTAATTATATAAATGTTGCAGGACTTCCTAAGTTTCTATGTGTATTCAAACAGGAGAGACAGAACAATACACAATGTGGAGTTTGACTTCATTACAAAAAGGGGCAAATTTCAAGGTGGATCATTTATTACTCTAGGGAACATCAAGTTTATTTGCTACAGACCTACTAAAAGCTTCCAAGTAATTCTGCAAAGCAGCTCCCTACAAGTCCTCCTCCCTTTCCATCTCACCTCAAAGAACTCCCCAGGAGTCCACACATATTTGCTGATCTGACACTACCTGTCAACAGTGTTGCACAGAGTTCACA